>LPNX010583326.1:1549582-1577082 GCA_001517045.1 Pseudotsuga menziesii | reverse complement strand
TCTGGAAGGACCAGACCGTACTCCAGCATAGGCAGTGTATTCAAAATAGATGAAGGATATGATAGGAATCTGAAATGAATAGATGTATTATGCATTTCATAATATAAGAGTAACTTATTTCTATATGTAGATTATTATCATAAAAGACCAATAACCTATTTATATATGTTTATTATTAACGATTTTATGTATGTAAGTACTTTAGAAAAAAAATAGCAATAACTCAGCACAAGTAGAAGGATCTTTTTATAAATAAATACTCTAATAGAAAATAGGTTATTCTTACACACAGTGCATTGTTATCTTTTAGAATTTAGAACATGCAGGATGGAAAATTGTGTTATGTTACATATTTATTTTCTTTGTATTTTACTTAGTAACCTGTTGCTTATGCAATAGAAGAAATAAAGCTAAAACTACTTGTTTAATTTCAATACAAAAAAAATAGATTTTAATAAGTATATAGTTTATTTAGTAATCATAATAGTTTAAAGACTAACAGATACTATTAAATCAGGAAAATGATATGAAAAATTAATTCTGGTATTAAGAAAGAAACTATATTTACTTAGTTTATTTATTTATTTTGTTAACAAACTAAAACAATAGTTACTATAAATAAAAAGGGTTTTAGGAAAACTATTATTCTTTATCAAAAACAGACTCATTACTAAAATAATGTTTATGAATAATTCTAAGAAAACCCTAGCTAAAAATTCAGCAAAACAATAAGAATATGATAAATAATTAACATTGCATACCTATGTAAGAACTGTACTGCAAATACTAACAGGTTTATTTTCTGCAAAAGAAAACTATCAGGTCAAAACCCTAGTCTAACAATACTTTTGTTTCTAATAAAACAACCAAGTTATAATCCATTTGTTGGATCTTTGATATAAACACAAACAAACAAACTCTTACTTACTAGTCACAGTACTTTTAACAATTAATTGTTTAAAATACAAATTTAACCAAACCCATTACACTCTAATAATAATACTTATTCAAAATAGTATTTGTTTTAAAAGTAGCAGAGCTCACTTAAAAAAAACTAAAGAATTCTTTAATGAGGGTTTCATTCAAAGGAGAAACCTATCTCATGTTTCTGAGCAAATAAAAAAAATTATAAATTATATCTTGATGCAAATAGTTTAACCCTAGTCCAAAAACCATTAACAAAAGTTTAAAGTAATTAATAAATAGTACATATTATTACACAGTCGAATAAGATAATAATTCTAAGTACACAGAGTTAAATAAGCAACATTAAGATAAACAGTCATATAAATAAATCCAGGGTAAACTGAGTCTGAGCTCAAAAGGAAACCCGTATGTTTTCAAAAGAACTGTGCATTACATGATAGGTTGTAAGGCTTTAAACATAAACATAGGACAAAAACCAGCGTTAACCCGATGTACCCATATTGTAATATAGGGTTTTAAATAATGAAAAACAACAGACCAAGTATTAAAAATACATTTTATAAAATCCTTTTTTATACAAGAAGAAAGCTTTACAAGTCACGGCATTGTGCCGAAGTCACCCTCCTGAAAGAAAGGGTTTAAACAAAAACCAAAAACTAGTAAACTAAAGAACAACAACCCAAGACTGGGTAACAACCATGCCGTATTTTTCTTCCATCTGGAAACTATCCCCTAAGGTCTGCACAAGCTAGGAGAGCCATTTGGTAACCAGGGCTTACCCAGAGATAGAACGTCAGTCCAATTTTTGAAGCGTTTCCTTCCAAGGGTTATGCAAATTGTCACCTGCAAAATAAAATTTAAAGTATAATTAAAATTTGGGTATAGAACTGAAATCGTAAATTATTCATAGCTGGAAACTTATTTAAATGATGGTTACCTGAACTATGGGAACCGAGGTCAAGAAGTAGGCAGACTGAAACCTCAAGCACAACAACTATCGTATTCACCTGGAAGTGAGGATGAGGGAGCCACGAAGGAACAACAACAGTGCAACCAGCATAAGGTGAAGCCAAACCCTCATTTTCATAGTGATAGAGTCGACAGAGGGCACACCATGCAAGCTACACTGTCAACAGGAGGAAGAGTAAGTCAAGGCAGTGGTAAAAACCACAACTTCAACCCTGTAACTATCGACTGTGTAAAACAACCCACATGCATAGCAAAGTATTTGTATAAATCTATTCATTCATGAACTATGGCGTAAAATCTCACTCTAAACAATGACTCTTCAAATTTATTGTGTGGACAGTGGAGATTGAGGCAAGCAACTGCGATCCCTCAATGGCCACAGTAAAACCCAAACCATGCAGAGACCAAACCCTCGACAAAACAATGAAGAGATAGGGTTGCAGCGAAGACTTTTAAATCATGATTTGTATGGCAAAGAGAGTTCCACATGTACTCAAATCTTTTCACCTCTGAGTGGGTTCTTTTATATAGTTATCACTACAAACAATAGAACCGAATAATTGATAATCAATTACTATATGCATATAATGATATTGTAATTTAACGTAAAGTCAATACCATATCATTTCCAAACAAGTCAAGCCTCAACTTTGAACAAATGTTTTTCCAACATTTAAATATAATGTATAGCCTTATAAATAGCTTGGGAAAAGAACTGATTTACATATGATTTCGATGCCCTTGTTTCTCAAAGGCTTTGTTTATGAATTCAATGCCAATGATGTAAGGATTCTTATAACCTTTCATAATCAAATTGGTAAAGAAAAGATTAAGAGGTTAGTATAAGCTTGATTATGTTTGAAAATGATTTAAATAACTTGGTATTATATTCATAAGCTATGAATGGTTAAGTCATAAGAATAGAATTAAACTAATATGGTGTATAAAAATATAATAACACTTGTACACAATAATAGTTCCTTCACTCAAAAAAGAATCTAAAGTACTGAATGTAGGATATAAAACCTGCAAGTAAATAATCTTTGAACTCCACAGTGCTTACCAAGTTCTATGTCAAATTGGATCAAGGTTAAGTTAGAATTTAGAGTTTAAGATAATAAACTATCTAGGATTTCATTGCACTACTTTTACAATTTAGTAGATAGTAGGGTAATGTGAAGTCATCGCATAATTTTTGTCATAAAGAAAATGGGATTTCCAATCACGATGATAAGCTGATAATTTTAACCATGTGGAGTCCTAATTGAAATAGAGTTAAAAAGAAGATTTAAGGCTTATGTTCTGAAGGGCATAAGTCCATTTATTAATTGATAAGCAGTGATTTAAGTATTATGATGATAATAGCAGTAGACTCTTATGTCTAAGAAGGAGTTATGAACTATTATCATGAGCTTTTCTAAAACTGGAAATCAATTAGAGTAACATTAAAAAAAATATTTATCTATTTTAAAGATCTTACTGATAAGAGACAAACAGTAAGGCGACATTAATAACTTCTATGATACAGAGACTAAGTAAAATAGTATTGTGAATCAAATAAAAGAAACAAAACTTTACCTTGCGGATTCTTGAGTCTTCTAAGCAGAATCTTTACACTAGCAATATATTTCTATGCTAAAGAAATATATCTGGTTAAAACGCCTTAGTAAACTTTTAACTGGGTGAAAATTTACCTGTCAAGCCTGTAAAGATGTAGAAAATCTAGATACATTAGAAGTTGCTAAGTAAGCCCCGACTAGAAAATGACTCCTCACCTACTTGACATTCAAACCATCAGAAGAACTAGTTAATGAAATGAAGATTACTTACATCACATATCAAAATTAAAACAACATTAATTTTTATGTGTTAATGTTAATTGGTTACTTTTATTTGTCTATTTCATATCTTATAATAGCTGCTAGCACTTATCTAACTGCAACTGTAACATTTTATGCTATCTCAAAATTTTAAATTTTTGTGAAAACTTGGGGTTTTTACATGTGGTATCAGAGCACAAGGTTCAAACACTAGGCCTTGATGAAGCCCAACTAGCTTTTATGAAACAATAAATTAAATTTTTATGCTGATGTATTTTATTTTAAATGTTATTCAACAGAGAAATTGTTTTTTGAAGTTTAACAAACAGGTAAGGAAAGGCTGGAAGAGTAAGCAGAGGAATCTCCAGTTACTGAATCAGGAAACTTACCAAGAGATCCTATACCAAAGGATTTAACTACCAATTCCTTAGAACTATTACAAACTATAAAAGACCTAAAATCTGAAATGGAGTCTGTAAAATGAAAGAATGAAAGGATTCTGAGGGATCGGGAGGAGCTGAACCAAATCCTAACTGAAAAGTTTCAAATTGAGGGTAGGGGTAGAAGAACTAAATCATAAGCTACAAGTCATCAACGTAAATCTAAAAAGATTAAACATACTATAAATGAAAGTAGTTCATCTTCAGAGGTGTTTGGTGAACAACGAAATTACCATCCTACTAGTGATAGTAGTGATGATAACCAATACACTAAAAAGAGGAAATGCAAACCTTATGAGGGAATTTCTGGGGAATTCAAAAAGATAAAACCACCAGCCTTCAATGGAGAGACTGAGAAGGGGGAGGAAGATGAATCCTGGTTATCTGGGATGAAGAAGTATTTCCAGATATACAACTATTCTAACCAATTAAAGGCTAGAATGGCTATCTACATTCTCTCAGGAAAGGCTGACATTTGTTGGCAGGAATTGAAGAGAGTTAAAGGAATTACAGATAAAAATGTAAATTGGAGTACCTTCAAGACGTACTTTAAAAAGAAATTTGTGTCTGAGCAATACTATGAAGAAAGAGCAAAATATTTTTATGAGCTGAAATTAGGATCAATGACAATGAAAGATTTGAACAGCAAGTTCTTAAGTCTACTTAGGTATGCGCCATACCCTGTAGATGAGAAACCAAAGGTACAGTGATTCCTCAGCTGTCTAACTTATCATATTAAGGACAGGATTGAATATGACAATCCAAATACTTTGGAAGAAGCTATGAGGAAAGCTAACTTCTGTTTTGAATAGAATCGAAAGAAGGAAAGTTTGGCCAACTAGAGAGCCAAAAAAATAATAACTAGTATCAACAAAAGAAGAAGGATTTTGTGCCCAATATAAATTCTAAGAACAATAAGGCCAGAAGTTATCCTAATAATAAGAACTTCCCAAGAAATAAGAATAATTCACCCAGCAATCAGAATCATTCTAAGGGTAAGGAATTTGCTAATAATCATGGTAATTATACCAAGAAATTTGAGTGCAAAGAACCTATAAAGTGTTGGGAGTGTAATGGCCCACACTATGCTTCAGTCTGTCCTAATCGAAAAATTCTTCAGCAATATTCATACCATACAAGAGGAGATGACTGTTGGAGAATTAGCAAGGACTATGCCCAGAATCAACGCAACCTTAGAGAATTGGCAAGCAGAATATCCAACTTCCATGGTGGAAGTGGAAGGTATGATAAATCAAACCCCTGTAACTACTTTAATTGATCCTAGATCTATTCTCAATTATATTGCACCTAAAATGGTCGAAAAATGTAAGTTACCTGTAGAAAAATTTGGAAATTCTTGGTTGGTTCAATTAGCCACTGGTGCTAAAAGAAAGGTAACTTGTTTTGTAAAACAATGTGCAGTAGTTATGGATCATTTAGAAACTATTGTAAAACTTAATGTATTGCCTATGATTTACTGATCGGTATGGATTGGTTAGAACAACACAGGGTAATTTTAAATTGTTATGATAAAACTTTCACATGTTTAAACAGTGATGGAAAACCAATAAGTGTAAAAGGAATCCCTAGAAAAACCACCATAAGGCAGATTTCTGCTCTACAGCTTAAGAGGGATGTTAGGAAGGGATGTAAAGCTTATCCAGTAACAATAACTGATGAGGAGAGTCTAATAAAAATAGATAAGTTAAAGTTAGAAGACATACCAGTCTTAAGAGAATATGTTGATGTATTCCCTGAAGAAATTTCGGGACTACATCCGAAAAGGAAATTGGCTTTCACCATTGAGTTGGTACCTGGTACAATACCCAGTTCAAAGTCCCCTTATCGAATGAACATACTTGAACTTAATGAATTAAAGTCTCAATTAAAGGAAATAATTGATAAAAAGTATATTCAACCAAGTGTGTCTCCCTGGGGGGCACCTGTCATCTTCGTTAAGAAAAAGGATGGAACCATGCTACTTTGCATAGATTACTGTCATTTAAATAAGATGACCATTAAAAATTCATATCCTTTGCCCCGTATTGATGGTCTATTTGATCAATTGCATGGAGCCACGGTATTTTTGAAAATAGACTTAAGATCAAGATATCATCAAGTGAGGATTAAAGATGAAGACATCTTTAAGACAGCTTTTAGAACTAGATATGGTCATTACAAGTTTGTCGTCATGCCATTCAGGCTTACTAATGCCCTAGCTATTTTCATGTGTTTAATGAATAACGTTATGCATAAGTATCTAGATAATTTTGTAGTCATGTTCATCGATGATATACTAATCTATTCAAAAATCGAAGAAGAACACAAAGAACATTTAAAAATTGTTTTGCAAGAGTTACGAGATCATCAACTCTTTGCAAAGTTTAGTAAATGTGATTTCTTCAAGGATAAGATTCAATACTTAGGTCATGTGGTGACCAAGGAAGGGATTTCAGTAGATCCTAAAAAGATAAGGGCAATCGAAGATTGGCCAGTTCCTAAGGATGTAACGGATGTTCAATCTTTCATAGGAATTACCGAGTACTACCGGAGGTTCATTGAAGGTTTTTCGAAGATCGCGAATCCGATAACTTCTTTGCATAAGAAAGGAAAGAAGTTTGATTGGAACCAGAGATGCAAAGAAAGCTTTAAAAAGTTAAAAAAATTATTAACCAGCACACCTATTTTAAGAATAGCTGATCCTAATAAAGAATTTGTTGTGTGCACTGATGCCTGCAATGATGGCTTAGGTAGTGTTCTGACTCAAGAAGGGCATGTTATTTCCTATGAGTCTAGAAAATTAAATATTCATGAAAATAATTATGCAACATACGATCTGGAATTAGCAGTTGTTATACATGCTCTAAAGATGTGGCGACATCACCTAATTGGAAGAAAATTTATTTTAATGACTGATAATAAAGGATTGAAGTATCTGTTAGATCAACCTAATCTAAATGCCAGACAAGCTAGGTGGCTAGCTTTCTTAAGTCAGTATGATTTTGAAATTCAGCACATAAAAGGTAAAGAAAATAAAGTTGCTAATGCATTAAGTAGGAATGCAAGGCTGAATTTTACAGCAGCCATCAGCACATATACTACAGATTTGGATGAACAACTCAAAGAAGGAATAGAACAAGATGAATTTTACCAAAATTTACAAGCTAAAACTAAAGAAAATCCAACGGAAAGCTTAAGTAAAGGGTACAGTTTAAATGCAAAAGAATTTTTACTGTATAAAGATAGAATGTATGTCCCAAACATACCTAAAGTTAAGCTGTTAATTCTGGATGAAATTCATAAAACTTTATACTCAAGTCATTCAGGCTATCAAAAGACTATAAATATGTTAAGAAAATATTATTTTTGGACAAATATGAAGACTGAAGTAGAAGAATATATTGCTAGGTGTTTTGAATGTCAATAGGTGAAAACTGAACATCAACACCCAGCTGTATTACTTCATCCATTACCCATTCCTAGCTGGAAATGGGAGATAATTAGTCTCAATTTTATTACTGGACTACCTAGAAATCAGAATCAAAATGATTCTATCATGGTATTAGTTGATAAGTTAAGCAAAGTAGCTCACTTTATACCTATTAAAACTACTTATAAAGCTGCAAACATAGCTGATATCTTTCTAAAACAGATTTTTCGATTGCATGGAATACCGAAAGTAGTAATATCAGATAGAGATCCTAAATTTACAGGTAATTTTTAGAATTCTCTGTTTAAAGGATTAAACACTGCATTAAATTTTAGTACTTCTTTCCATCCTTAAACAGATGGACAAACTAAAAGAGTAAACCAAGTACTGGAAGATCTATTAAGAATGTATGTGAAAGACCAGCCAGGTAAATGGGAGGATTATTTGCATCTGGTAGAATTTGCTTATAATAACAATTATCAGACATTAGCCAGATTTAGTCCTTTCAAAATTTTGTATGGAATGAAATGTAATACTTTTATCTCTTGGAGTAATCTGGTGATAGATTAGTATTAGGTTGTAAACTGTTAAAGGAAATGGAAGAAATTGTAAAACAGGTGCAAGGTAATGTAAAAGTTGCACAGGATCGGTAGAAAAGTCAAGCAGACTTAAAAAGAACTCCAAAGGAGTTTCAGGTAAGTGAACATGTGTTCATCAAGGTAAGTCCCAAAAAGAGCTCTCCAAGATTGGGGAGTTGTGCAAAACTAGCACCTCGTTACTGTGGTCCATTTGAAATTTTGTCCAGTATTGGACAAGTAGCTCATCAATTAGCATTACCACCAAACTTAAGAATACATAATGTTTTCCACATTTCTGTATTAAAGAAATATGTTCATGATGCTACTCATGTTGGTAACTGGAATGATGTACAGGTGGAACCAGAAAAATATTTTCTGGTGGAACCGGACTGTATCCTTGGGCAGAGGGAGATCACACTTCGGAGCCGCACCATTGGACAGGTGAAGGTGCAATGGAAGCACCTTATTCCATAGGAAGCCACCTAGGAATTGGAAATCAATATGAGAGATGCATATCCAATTCTGTTCCAAGGGAATTCTGAGGATGAAGAATAAATAACATCGAGGACGATGTTATGTTCTAAGGGGGTGTGTATGTCACATGCCCCAATTTTGCAAAAATAATATTATCTTATTTGATTTTAATTAAAGACATTATGTTAAATTTTAATTTAATTTGTAATTGATGACTCAGCAGAGTGAAGGATATTGAATGTAATTCTGAATATTTTAATTATAAATAAATAAAAGTGGAGACAACAGCTTAGGAGAGTTGTTAAAAGAGTGTTTACTGGTCAAGTTGGTGGAGGAGACTGGGTGGAGAGGAAACAGACATGTGGAAGCATCCTCAAACATTTCCAACTGTTGCAGGTGGCAACCTCCCTACATTTGGGGTCATGATCCCCCAAGAAAGTGGGATCAGAGCAGGTGGCTCAAGTAATGACAACCAACCCAAAAGACCTAGTCAATATTTATAAAAATGCTCATTGAAGAGAGCTGAGGCTACTCATTCTAGAGAAGTATTCATTCAGGTGAATGTACTTTAGAGAAATTCAATGGTGAGGGAATTTGTGGAAAGAGTTTGAGGGGTTAACTGCTAAGTGATCTAGTGTAGCTTTTTAGCTGAAGGATTTTACTACTGAGTGTAGAGTGATTTCTGAGTCATTGAACTACTCTATTGTTTGCTTGCTCCACCATTTCTCAGCCAAGGAGACCAGGAACAGGCTCAGGGGTCCCGTGGAGACGCTGTTTGAGTGCTCTCCAGGAGTTGGTAGGGAGGAACGGCCTCCTAACGCTGTTGTTGTCCAGCTTAATCAGGTTCTATAGTCTTTTTGTTTTATTGTATTAGATCGTTAAATGTGAGTCTGACTGATTAATGAATGTTAAATGTTAGTTGTGAACTATCAGAGTTAGTAATCTTTTAGTTTATAAAAAAAATGAATCTGAAATAGATGAAAAAAATAATCCTAACTTGTGTTTTTCCACATTTGGAAGGACCAGACCGTACTCCAGCACAGGCAGTGTATTTAAAATAGATGAAGGATATGATAGGAATCTAAAATGAATAGATGTATTATGAATTTCATAATATCAGAGTAACTTATTTATGTATGTAGATTATTATCAAAAAAGACCAATAACATCTTTATATATGTTTATTATTAACCAGTTTATGTATGTAAGTACTTTAGAAAAGAAGTAGCAATAACTCAGCACAAGTAGAAGGATCATTTTATAAATAAATACTCTAATAGAAAATAGGTTATGCTTACACACAGTACATTGTTATCTTTTTGAATTTAGAACATGAAGGATGGAAAACTGTGTTATGTTACATATTTATTTTCTTTGTATTTTACCTAGTAACCTGTTGCTTATGCAATAGAAGAAATACAGCTAAAACGACTTGTCTACTTTCAGTACAACAAAGGTATAAATTAATAAGCATATAGTCTATTTAGTAATCATAATAGTTTAAAGACTAACATATACTATTAACTCAGGAAAATGATATGAAAAAATAATTATGGTATTAAGAAAGAAACTATATTTACTTAGTTTATTTATTTATTTTGTTAACCAAACTAAGACAATAGTTACTATAAATAAAAACAGTTTTAGGAAAAGTATTATTCTTTATCAAAAAAAGACTCATTACTAAAATAATGTTTACGAATAATTCTAATAAAACCCTAGCTAACAATTCAGCAAAACAATAAAAATATGATAAATAATTAACATTACATATCTATGTAAGAACTGTACTGCAAATACTAAAAGGTTTATTTTTTGCAAAAGAAAACTATCGCGTCGAAACCCTAGTCTAACAATACTTTTGTTTCTAATAAAAGCAACCAAGTTATAATCCATTTGTTGGATCTTTTTATACAAACATAAACAAACAAACTGTTACTTACTAGTCACAATATTTTTAACAATTAATTGTTTAAAATACAAATTTAAGCAAACCCATTACACTCTAATAATAATACTTATTCAAAATAGTATTTGTTTTACAAGTAGCAGAGCTCACTTTAAAAAAACTAAAGAATTCTTTAACCAAGGTTTCATTCGAAGGAGAAACCTAGCTCATATTTCTGAGCAAATAACAAAAATTATAAATTATATCGTGATGCAAATAGTTTAACCCTAGTCCAAAAACCATTAACAAAAGTTTAAAGCAATTAATAAATAATACATATTATTACACAGTCGAATAAGATAATAAATCTAAGTACACAGAGTTACAGAAACAACATTAAGATAAATAGTCATATAAATAAATCTAGGGTAAACTGAGTCTGAGCTCAAAAGAAAACCCATATCTTTTCAAAAGAACTTTGTATTGCATGATAGGCCGTAAGGCTTTAAACATAAATAGAGTACAAAAACCAGCGTTAAGCCCGATCAGCTGAATTCTTCTTTCATGGTTTTTTTCCATCTTGGATCATGCGCTGCATCTTCATATGTGTGTGGGTCTGATTCAACCATCAGATAGAATTTCTCTGCAAACAATGGTTCTTTCATACACAGGGCACTCTCAAACTAAGATCTAGTCCTCCTAGAATCACTAGGATTTCCAGCTAGTTCCCCAGCTGCATGAATGGTCTTTGCTGTCCATTTTGGTCTTGTAGGACTATTAGGATCTGTAATTAAATAATCATTATCAGAAATATCAGAATCAGCAAACTAATTTATCTCTTCACTTACATTTAGTGGTTCTGGTAGTGAAGAAGACTCTCCAACTTCAACTGTTGCTAAAGGCTCTTCTTGGAACTGAACACTTCTTTCAATGAAGGATTTGTTTGTGCTCAAATTGATCAGCTTGTACCCTTTTGAATATTTAGAGTACCTAACAAATAGACACTCTTGGCTTTGGGGCTGCAAAGCCTTCCTCTTTTCTGTTGGAATTCTAGCCCAAGCCCTTGAGCCAAAAATCCTGAAATGGGTCACATCTGGCTTGTGCCCACTCCATGCTTCGAAAGGAGTCATACCATCAAGCTATTTATGAGGCACCCTATTCTAGATAGAGGCTGTGTAGTTTATAGCTTTGGCCCAAAAATTTGGTGGCAAAGTCTTAGCCTCCATCATGCAGGTTGCCATCTCTTTCAGTGATCTATTCTTCCTCTCAGCAACACCATTTTTCTATGGTGTGTAAGGGATAGAATGCTGCATCTGAATACCTGCATCTGCACAATATTGAATGAACTCAGACTTAACATACTCACCACCATTGTCATATCTAAGGACCTTGTGTTTCCTCTCAGACTGGTTTTCAACCAAAGCCTTAAAGACTTTGAAGAGGCCAAAAAATTCACACTTGTGTTTCAGGAAGTAAACCCAACAAAACCTGGAAAAGTCATCTATTAATGTCAATGCATATTTGGCCTGACTCATTGACATATGAGGAAATGGGCCAGTAACATCAGTGTGGATCAACTCAAGAGGTGCAGAGGTTCTCTCATGACTAGCTTTCTCAAATTTATGCTCTGGGTGTTTTCCTAAGATGCAACCTTGACAGACTCCTTTGGAAAACTTAATCTTTGGTAACCCTATGACCACTTATTTTTCACTAAGATCAAAAAGATACTTATAGTTAATATGGCCAAATATTTTATGCCAAATCTTGCTTTCCTCATTAGCATGAATCATAAGAGCAGAGGGGTTTGAGTAGGGTAGAAATTGTGAAAACATGTATACCTTCGATGTGTGATTTGCAACTCCTTTTGCAATGACTTTACCACTTGAGATCTCTATGATCTCAACTTCATCAGAGGAGAATATGACCTTCTTTGGAGACCCTGTGTGGGTCATCTGATACACTGATAAGAGGTTAGAGGCAAGACTTGGAACATACAATACATTGTTGAACTTACCATGGTAAAGATCAATCCTCCCTTTTCCCAAACTTTCAGTGAGAGATTCATATCCCAGTACTATTGGTGGCCCTTTCAACATGTCAAGTGAGGTGAATTCCACCTTGGTCGAAACCATATGTCTTGAAGCTCCAAAATCAATGATGAAACTAGGTGAGCTTGATGTGCTAGCAACCAATGCATGAAATCTCTCTCTATCTTCTTAATTTGATCCTCCTTCCCTCTTCTTTGAGCTATCAAGAAGGGATATGCCATTCTTCTCCAGGAGTTGGGTCAGCATGTCAATTTGCTTCTTCATGCAGGAGATTTCAGGATGATTTCCCTTATTGCAGTATGCGCACTTGCTCATTTCTCCTTTGTTCTTCTTCTTCTGGGGGTTCTTCTTGGAACCTTGGGGCTCCTCTGGAGACTTGTTCATGTCTCTCTTTTCCTCAGGTGGCTTCTTAGATTTCTTCTTGCATTTTGAATCCACCCTTGAATCTCCAGCAACCGGAGCTTGGTCTTTAGAAGGTTTGATGGTTCCCATCATCACCAGTTTATCTTGTTCTTGTGTGAGAGATTCCATGAACTCTGCAAGTTTAGGCATCTTCTAGGCTCAAGCTGTCAACTTGGTGGCATGGAAGGTCAAAACAAAAATTGAATATCCAGGGCCAAGCTTCAATAGTATGGCTAAAACTAGTTGCTCCTCCTTCTTTTCGATTCCACACTGTTTTAGCTGTAAAACAAGGGATTTAAACTTGGAAAAGTAGAGTTGCAGGGATTCAAAGCTGCTGGGACTCAAGGAGATCAATTCATTCTCAATTTGATGTCCTCTCATCTCATCTATTTTACCAAAAATCTCAACAAGATTCTCCCATACTTCATTTGGTGATGTCAATCCATCAAGATGGAAAAGGAGGTCTTTGGATATGCTCAGACACAGGAGACCATAGGCCTCATCCCTCCTGTTGTGCCATTTAATTTTCTCTGTAGCTGCATTGGGATATACTTCTATTGCCATAGTCACTCTATAGAGGCCTTTCGATCTCAACAGTATCTCCATCTCTGCTTTCCATTCAAAGAAATTAAATGGAGTCAAGATGATCTTCTGAGATTGATCCATAGCTCAGAAATTGTCCCTTCAATCACCATAATGCTCCCAGTCAATGATATCGAACCTGAAATAACAATATGGAAGGAGAGAAATCAATCTACAAAGGCTCTGATACCATGTGGAAATTGAACCCAGGTGTTAGAACAATTACACTCACAAAAATTGCCAATTACACATGCAAATTACACACAAAGGAGACTGAATATGGAGCAGAACACTAATCTGTGTTGACTAAGTGTACAATAGCCAAACTTATGAATTCATAGGATGCCACAATAAATAATTACATGAGAGATTCGAATGCATATGGATTCCATTCGAATTGGTCAAAAGCAGGCTTACTAAAACTAAGCAAATCCCCCATAGGTGCATAAAGCAAATTCCAAATTTGTCTAGGAGCTCATGAATTGGAAAAATAAATTAGGGAGGCTAATAGGTGATGGAAGGACAACTCATACATGCTTTTATTAGGAGAAAAGAGTGGAGGATGATGGGAACAAAAAACAAATTAACTTCACCTAGTTAAACTTTCCCAATTGCCTTAAAACTCAGTAAAAGCAGCAATAAAACAGAAAAAGAAGATATGCACTAGGAAGGCCAGGAATAAAGCAAAAATGATTCCAAGAAGTTTTCCAAGTGCTCCATGACTCATTTTTAGCAAGTTTGACCATCTAGGACATATGGAGGACAACTTGCATAGAGTGGAATATGGAAACTAGGAAAATAAGACAAAAATGGAGATAATTAATGTCTAAGGTAGCTAACTATGGGTTGATTATTCTAACAAACACTAGATGGATACATAGAAGATCGGTAGCAAAGGAAATTACTTGTCACATTAGTATAGAATTTTTCGATACATAGAGTATAAAAGGAAGAGGGAGAATGATGCTCCGCTTTAGAGGAAATGACTATAGAAGATCCTCAAGTTCAACATGATGGCCCTAGGCTTTACTGAGAGTAAAGTATATCCAAACCTTTGCTTCAAGGTTGAAGGTGGAAGACCCGTGATGCTCCCTCTATATGTCAATGACCTATTAAAGATGAAAGAAGGAGACTTTCTACTAAGTTCGAGATGAAATACCTAGGGATGATGCACTACTTCTTAGGCATGGAGGTGTGGAAGAGTACAAATGGAGTCTTCCTTAGTCAAGGGAAGTATAAAGTAGAGATCATAAATAGGTGTTGGATGATGGATTGCAAGGAAATAGCCACAACCATGGCATCGAACTTGAAACTACTTTGTGATCATTGATGTAACTAACAAACATGAGACCAGACTTATGCTTTGGTGTGAACACATTGAGCCAGTTCCTAATGGATTCGAGACATGTTCCCCTGATTGCCGCAAAGCATATTCTGAGGTACCTGAAGGGTATAGTTGATTATGGGCTCAAGTATGACGTGAATCAGAAGATTAACCTGGAGGGTTATGTGGATTCGGATTGGGAAGGTGGTTCCATTAATAGGAAGAAAACTTTGGGGTGTTGCTTTAGTATGGGATCTAGTGTGATCTATTGGTTTAGAAGGAAGCAGTTATACGTGGCACTGAGTACAACTGAACTAGAGTATGTAGTAGCTTTTTTGGCTATTTGTGAGGCAGTATGGCTGAGGAAGCTACTATCTGATTTGTTTAATTTCCATTTTTTATGCTACTTGTATATATTGTGACAACCAGAGTTGTGTGAATTTGTCTAATAAATCAGTGTTCCATGACAAGTCGAAGCACATCGAGATAAAGTATCAATACATCAGGGATATGGTGTAGAGAGGAGAAGTGAAGCTTGAGTATGTTGCGACGAATGAGCAGATAGTCGATGTATTGACCAAGCTGCTAGCCAAAGTTAAGTTTGAATACTTTGGAGAGAAGCTTGGTGTAGTTCAGATCGAGGTTCCTTCCAAGGGGAAATGATGAGTCCAAAAGACGTAGATACTGATAGGATTTTTTAACATGGTGGTAGGTTAATCCTCCCATGGTTGTTGATGTAATTTCTAGGATTTTCCAACATGGTGGTAGGTTATTCCTCCCATGGTCGTTGATCTAATTTCTAATATTTTTCAACATGGTTTTAGGTTAGTCCTCCCATGGTCATTGATGTAATTTCTGAAGCTTTTTCAACATGGTGGTAGGTTAGTCCTCCCATGGTCGTTGATGAAATTGTTGATCCTTTCTTGGATGGTGGTAGGTTGGTCCTCCCATGCTGGTGGATTTAAGTGTTGTGTTATGTGCATCTAGGTTGTGCTCTATGTGATGATTAGAAGATCTAAAGATTATGAGGTAACCGTAGGGTACACAGGATTTGCAATGGCATATAATCAGTCCTAGGAGATCCTACATGTTTTAAAGAAGCATATAATCAGTCCTATGATGCTCCTTCAGGTTTTGCAGAGGCATATAATCAGTCTTGGGAGATCCTTCATATTTTGCAGAGACATATAATCAGTCTTGGGATTCTCCTTTGGGTTTTGTATAGGCATATAATCAGTCCTGGAAGATCCTTTAAGTTTTGTAGAAGCATATAATCAGTCCTAGGATGCTCCTTCAGGTTTTGAAAAGGCATATAATTAGTCCTGGGAGATCCTTTAGGTCTTGCAAGGAAATAAGTCCTAAGCTATACCTACTTAATGATTTGAATACCTACATGGAGGCTAGGCCTACATCCAACATGAAAAAGGGTTGGCACTGTAGAAACTTCTAACGATAGATAGTATGGTACGATGATCAAATTATAAGAATATGATGGAAATAACTATGATGAAGACTCTATGACTCTGTGACGATGACGATGTGATGAAGACCTAACCAAATGTGTTGATTATTATGTAGAAAGAGAATACCTTCCTAGTTAAGAGGGATTGTTGATGTATTTGTAACTTCGGAAGATATTCTAATGTATATTATCATTCTATGTTGTTGTATCCCTACTGGGGATGTGTGTTACCTCTTTACGATATGTCTAAATTATGTCTAGACCTTGAGGTACAACCTCCATTGTAAGGTGGGGCAATTGTCCCCAATGTAACATCATCTAATATGTACTTGTAGTCTCTCCAAGAGAAGTGGGCCCCATGTGAGATGACATGTAGGCTCGAATGTTATATTTGGTCATTGACTTGAAAGGGTATAAATAGGGAAGCGATCTCCCTCATTTATACACACCACACACTCTCTCTAAGGCGCATTAGAGAGAGACAATTAGAGGAGCAGAGAAAGATAGATTTTGAACATTTCTTATTACTGCTTTTGATCATCTTACTATTTTGAATAACTTTGTGGGTTTTTGTCCTTTATGGTTTTGCCGATGAAAATCTTTTTGTCTTGTGTATATTTTATATATTATTCATTTTTTTGTACTTGTTATTCTTTCATATAAAGATCCTAGATAATATAATCATATCTTAGGAAAAACTAACAATTATTTCCCTTGGAAATCCACGCAACCTAAAAATATCCTTCATGAATATTTTTGCAATTCCTTCAATGTTATATGTGGACTTAACCAGTATAAAATGTGATTCCTTTGTCAACTTTTCCACCACAACCATGATGGATCCATCTTGTCTCCAAGTCATTGGAAATCCTATAATAAACTCCATGGAAATAACTTCCCATTTCCATTCTGGGATTGGAAAAGGCTGCAATAAACCTACAGGGTGTTGATGCTCAACCTTTACCTGCTAACATTCAATGCACTTAGAAATATACTCAGAAATGTCCTTTTTCATTCCTGGCCAAAAATACTGCTTTCTGGCTGTAGCAACTATCTTCTGATATCTTGGGTGACCAGAATATTGAGCTTGATGAATTTCATCCATAGCGATTCTCCTCAAGTATGCTACATTTGGGATATAAATTGTGTTCTTATAGGTAAGAAGTTCATTTTCCACCAATTTATATCCTTCATACTTCTTTTCAAGGCTTTGGTGCTACAATTTGTCCTTAATCTACACATACATCTCATCCTCAGTAGTATGATTAATAATCTACTGCCTCAAATTTGATTGGAAAGTACTAAAAGATGCCACATGCATTTCATGCACCTTCCTACTAAGTAGATCAACCATTTTATTTTCTTTTCCTTTTATGTGTTTGATTTCAAAATCAAACTCACATAAAAACTCCAGCCATCTAGCTTTCCTAACATTTAGACTAGGCTGATCAAACAAGTATTTCAGACCATAGTGGTATTTCCTTAACTCAATGTTTTTTCCCATTAATTTATTCCTCCACATCTTGTGAGCATGTACTATGGCTGTATGTTCTAAGTCATGAGTAGCATATTTTTTCTCATGATCCTTCAAATTTCTTGGCTCATAACACACCACATGGTTGTCTTGTATAAGAACCCCTCCAAGTCCTTGATTGCATGCATCAGTACACACCACAAAATCTTTTTCTGGGTCTGCAATTTTTAGAATTGGTGCACTCGTAAGAATATTCTTCAACTACTAGAAGCTCTCCTCACATCTTGGTGTCCATTCAAACATTATCCCCATCTTTTTCAAAGAAGTGAATGAATGGGAAACCTTCGAGAATCCTTCAATGAAACTCCTGTAGTGTCCTGAAGTTCCCATAAAATATATCACATTTGTCACATTTCTTGGGGTTGGAAAATTCATGATGGCCTCAATCTTTTTAGGGTCCACATATATGCCCTCCTCTGAGAGAATGTGAACCAAATAATGAATTTTATCTTTATAAAAGTCACACTTGCTCAAGTTTGCATACAACTTATGCTCCCTTATCAATTTCAATGTCAGTCTCAAATGTTCTTCATGCTCGTCTTCATTCTTAGAATAAGTAAGAATGTCATCTAGGAAAACAAGAATAAAATTGTCTAGATACCTGCTAAAAAAATATATTCATGAGACACATAAATGTAGCTGGTGCATTTGTGAAACCAAATGGTACCACTACAAAATCATAGTGTCCATACCTTGTTCTGAAGGTTGTCTCATGCCAAGTGGGTACTCATTGGATGGAAAATTTAATTCCACATCCAATGAGCTCTCTCGATCGAAATTTGAGTAAAAACACAAGGAGATATGTCAAAAATACAAACAAAGAAATAGTTTTCTATTTTCTTCCCCCAAAATTAATAAATATTATTTTATTATTTTAACTATTATTTTATTAATTTTCCTTAGGAGGCCCATTTTGAGTTGAAATTTCCTCTAATGTTTTTTTCTTAGAATCTCCGTCTATTTTCTTACTTTTGAATTCCACCTTTCGTAGGCAGATTTCGAGGTGTAGAAAATCAACATTATGCCTTGTCTTTTTCCTGTTTTCCACCTTCCACCTTCTTCCTTTCGCAGGCGGATCCTAGAGTTTAAAAAGCCAACATTATTATTTATTTTATTTTCTCTCATTCACCTCTTTCCTTCCTCCTTCCGTAGGCAGATTCCGGGGTGTTGAAATGCTTAATTGAGATACCTTCTCACTCTATAACCAGGCCTCTAGCCTACATGACCATAAGAAAAATGCACTGAAACATACAAGTCATATATAGATGCAAATGTAGGGACATTTAATCAACAATAAAATCTACTGAAATCATTAGCAATCATTCATCATATTCAATTAATTCATAATAAAATACATTGCATAAATATGAATAATAGAGAATACCTATCTTGAAGATGAATTTGTCCTGTAACTAGCTATGTCACTGCAACATTCCACCTAAATGTAGGTCAGTTGTGTTCATAAATCTCTCAACACAACTACCAACCCTGGGATGGGAATGATTTCCACAAGGAAATAGGGAATAACAGACTCACACACAGCTAGATCATCTCACACACAGCTAATCCAACCTTCAATTGGGTTTATCAAACTGTCCAGCCAAGCCAACACACAGTTGGTTTTATCAAGCTACAGGAAATCAAGCCAAAACACTATTGGGTTTATCAGGCTACACATCTAAGCTAGATAACAGTTGGGTTTATCATACAACACATAGTTAAGCCAACATTTACATTAACGACCAACCAAGCCAACATATGGGTTTATCAGGATACACAACCAAGCCATCTCACTGTTGGGTTTATTAGGCTACTTAGCCAAGCAAACATTCACAGTTGGGTTTCTCAGGATTTCCAACCAAGGATAACACATGGAAAAATGCACAACAAGACATAGCCAATCAAAATACCAGTTGGGTTTATGAGGATGCTTAGCCAAGCCAATTTTTGATTGGGTTTATCAGGCTTCCCATCCAATCCAATATACCATTGGGTTTATTAGGATTCCAGACAATCCAATCTATGTTTGGTTTTATCATAATGCTAAGGAAGTGGAAAGGAAGAATGGCTAAGCTACTGGATCAACCAAGAGCTGGGGACACCTCCATAAGATCTATCTAGCCTGCAACCCACAATAACTACAGACCCAACACAAGGAATCATCCCTTCTCTTCTCCACAGTCCCTCGAGATATTCCTTCCCTTCCATTACTCTTCAGGGTGTGCATAGAAGATTCACCAACCACTCTTATCTTTTCATGAGGTTCCTCTCTGCACTAGTTTTATCAATCCCATTCGGTGTCTCTTATACTCCTAAGTCTTGCATGTAGTTTAGACCTAAACCGGGGTGCACATCACAACAAACCACAAGGAGTCACGGAAACAAAAGATCCACTCTGTAACACAGTGAAACAGGTTTTTAAACCACTCTGTAGTTCAGAACAACTTTGCAACCCATCAACTAGGGTCTCGGCAAAAGAAAATACTTTGGGAACAACCCATTCCATGAATCATGAGAGTGAACTATGCAGAATGAACCCCAATAAGTGATTCTGGATCGAAAGAAAATGACCAACGATGTTTAGGTGAAACAAATATGACGGATTGGTACACATCCCCGTGATTACTTACTTCAGAAGCAAGAACACGACTTTCGATACTGCAAGCTACAGGAAGGCTCAGTCACGAAACTGAATTCTATGTCGTACTCTTCCCAAGACATTAACTGCCTCAAACGCTCTTATGGAAGAATTGAATGATTGAGTGGAGAGGAAAAAAAGGTAGTTGAGGGTTTATGGGTTCCCCCATTGACATCTGGTCTCACCCTATTGGTTCAAACATTTGACTAACTCCCCTCCCTATTCCTTGTGAAATCATACCCCCATCTCTTACGTTATAGTACATGGATAGATTTGGTATTTTGTTAAATTGTGTATTTACATGATAACATCAAAATGTGATTTCTTGACTAACACTATAACCATAGCTATCAACCTTGATCACCTATACACAAAAAAACAAATCGACGGCAGGGCCTTGGCCTTGAGCTCCTTTCCATGATTTACATACAACATATACATCATGTACATTTTCAATACCATGGGGTCAAAACCGAGGTGTGACATTCCCCTCCTCCTTGGGGTTAAAACCGGGGTATTACATGAACAAAAAATTTGGTCACAACAGTTTTTTCAAGACATAAATGACCAAAATTGATAAATTTTAATTGAGGCAACTAAAAATGACCAAGGTAAATGACCAATTTGGTCAATGTTTAAGAACTAAGCTAAAAAATCACCAAGATAAATGACCAATTATGTCACGGGATAAGAAGTAAACTAAATATGACAACATAAAAATTGGTCATTTATTTGGTCATTTTTAGTTGTCACCCTCACAATGGAAAATTAATTTTTTGACAATAAATTTTGTACAATTTACTAAATTCTAACACTGCAGATGGATTCAGAGGGGGTCTCTGAATCCATCTACAATGTTAGAATTTAGTAAATTGTAGGCCTCCCCATGTGTCACAGCTCAACATTATTGCATGAAAAAAATTTGCACTTCTTACATTAATGACCTTACACATAGTCTTATGTTCAAAGAGCATAAGCAATTTGCTTATCAGCTTTACATTCTTCACAAGGTATAATAATTAATTTTCAATACATTTGTGGTACAAGCATTAATAAAAACCACTCCAAGCCGAGATATCCCAAGTACCACATGACTAAATTAAAAATGACCACATCACAATTGGTCATTTGTTTGGTCAATTTAGTTGTGTCACTTCGACAATGGAAAATTAAAATTTTGACAATTAATTTGTACAATTTACTAAATTTTAACACTGCAAATGGATTTGGAGACCCCCTATAAAGGGATCTTCGAATCCATCTGCACTGTTAGGGGGTTTCCAAATCCATCTGCAGTGTTGGGGGGTCTATGAATCCCTCTACAGTGTTAAACATTAGTAAATTGTAACATTGTAGATTGATTGAGAGGCATGAGCTAGTGTCAAAAGATTACTCCATACACAAACCTACTGAATTTTTTTGCAAGGTCATTTCATTTATACTGTCACATTCAATCTGATGTGCTAATCATGTCCATATCTAATTTCACCATTTTTTCCTTTGTATAATTCCTTTAAGATATCCACCAAGTTGCATCATGTGCATCATAATAGTGTGGTTGAGTTGAGCCTTTGATATTTCCAGTCTTTCTCTCTTAGTATTTTCATTTCATGAATTTGGTGTCATTATGTTTTTCTTTTCATAATCATCACGTTCATATTTTTTTGAACAAAACCATCGTTGTTTGACCCTCTCAGCAGTTTGTTAAAGTTTCAACAAGCTCATGTATTTTGCATCATCATGTTAGCTAAAAATTGTGAGTTTCACAACCTCCATTAATTCTTCATATGCACCCATTCATCATGGTTCTCCTCGCTCTTGAGTTTGAAAATTTGAAAAGTTCCCCTTCGTCTCTCCCCTCCAAAAAATTGTTGATATCCTCCATTTTGAAAAGAAAAAAAAATCCTCCCTTTTTGTAAATTTATTTTAAAAAAAAGAGTTACCATGATTCTAATATTTCCTCAAATTGACATTGAAAAAATAAATTGTTAATGGTGTAAAATAAAAAAACTCAAAAAGAGAAAATGAATACACGACATTATATCAAGGAATAAAAAAACAATTCGATTAGAAAATATTCCTCCTTCCCATACACTTATTTTAATTAACTATTCCTCTACACTTATTTTAATTAACTATTCCTCTAGCTTTTTAAGTCACATGTCATATAGTATATATTAAGATGTCAATTAGAAATGAGACTTGTGAATTGAATTTAACTTGAAGTCATTTATTTTCATAACTATTTTCTCTTAGTAAAGACTCAAAAGACTCATTGTCAATTGAATTTATCTTGAATTCATTTCCTTCCATATTTATTTCTCTTAATAAGATGGAGTGAATGCATTTCAAATTTTGTAACCGTTTTTCAATATGAAACTATAGCGCATATTTTTTCACAATGTAAATACTAATGGGTAATATGTAGTAATAAAATAATATGTAGCATGCTTTTAATATATTATAATAATACATTATATTTTTTAATATAAATATATTTTAGCAAAACATATATTATATATAATATAGGGCAAAAGGAAATTGGGGGAAAGGATATAAAGAAAATGAGGTCACTAAAAATTGGGCTTGATTATCTTCTAATGAGCCTAATTGAGAATAAATCAAATCTCAAAACACTACCCCTCAAATACGAAGATGTGTAAAGTGATAGTTACTTCGACAAGTATATGGCACATCAAGTCGATGATATTGGTGGTAATCATATAATAGTTTCAAATTCTCATGTCCGAGCTAATCAACCTATTCAAAGTGAACTTTTCCAAAAGATACCGAATTGACTTCCTTATAACAGAGGAAAAGAAGCTCTAAAAAATGAATTGTATGGGAAAGATGAACCATAGAATATTGTCCAAACAATGAATCCTTTGCTAGATCTCTGAGGGTTTCGAATGGATTTATAAGCATGGTTATAAGTGAATAAACATCAATGGAAACAATTCCCATTCGACATGTTATTTCACATCCTTGGTTTGATACCGAGGAATTCATAATCTGAGGTTCCACTCTGAAGGATTGGAATCGAAAAAGAGGTACATTAAAATTATGAATATCTCAATCCTTTATGTTTTATTTTTCGTATTTTGCGTTTATATTTGCTAATTTCAGCATGAAGATATGGTACATGTGAGATCCAATTTTTTTAACATATAAATTTGTAAAAAATCCTTATATGATTCAACTATTTTGGATAGCCTTTGTAACACTCAAGCTTGTTTGCAGGTCAAACCTCCCATGAATTTCCACGGATCGAATCATTATATGGCTAAAAAATCAACCATCAATGAAACCAGGTGCATAATGATGATCCATTAGTTTCTCCCATTTATGTAATAAAAATATATTAAGTCGAGTAGATAATGCCAATCCTTTTCCACTTTAGCGAGCTTATCATTAATTTAGAGTAAAGAATTTGATCACTTTAACCATTTCATTGTCAATGAATAGAATTAATCTGTTTAATTTTCTCTCTTAACAATATATCTTCATTAAATTGTTGACATGCTGAAAGGTCGAATGACAGGGATTATCTTCTCATTCCGTGACCTTTACTATTCTATTATTTTTCCCTCAATGGAAGAGATCAATCTTTGAGGGGATTAAGTGTAAGATAACCAAAGGTCCAACCATCCCTTCAAAGCTACCCTTCAGCTGCTAAGGAAAAGGCCAAACACATGTCCTTCCCTTCCCTTCAGACTCCTCATCCACCTCTACTCACATGATTCTCACGTTCTTTAAATTCTTATATGGTTTGTTGGTGTTAATTCAAAAGATCAGCTCATAATTTGGGTAGTAGATTATACATTTATTATACTTTGTAATAATATTAGGTTTTTCATAGAATACATTTTACATTTTAACAATACTTCGAAAGGAAAAAAAGAATACCAACACTTAGTATCAAGTTATTTGTATTGTTGAAGCACTAGTGCATGGTTTTTTAAGAGATTCCCTCTTGGTGCTCACACTATATGCACTCACTCGCCCTTACCACTTCCACTCATGGTTGTGTCTCTCTTCTTCAATGGTGGTTCCCTTCAAATATATGTAGAGTTTAAAGAGAATTTTTAATGCTGGAATTGCTAATTTTATGCTGTAAGTCATTTTCTTTATGAAGAGTGCTATTTTTTTTAATCCTATGGAGGAATATCGATCATTGGATGTGTTCGACGAACATCGACCCATCCCTAAATGCTTGATACCACATAGCATGGCACTCATATCTCATATTGGGGATTGAGTGAAGCTTTAAATACCACTTGGCATGGAACTCATATATGCCCACAACTACCTTGTAACCTTTGGTATTGAAAGCAAAAAACTATTGTTGTTTCATTGCTCTAGAAGAGACTATTAATATATATGCATATATTCAACTTAAACATAAGAAACCCTAGATCTATCTTGCTTTGTGGTTATTTTCATCATGTTTATCCATTCAATCTAGCTATAGCAAGACCTTCATAAAAAAATTTAATGTGCACTTGGATGCATACCATTGATAGCTATAAATGAGTTAAGGGTGGCCGAGGCCCCGAAATGGACCCCAAGACCAATAGGCCCCCCACCATAGGTCTAGATACAACACTTCATTTGACATCCAAGCTGTTTTTTTGCCGAAATTCGGTGAATTTAATTCTCAAAATTTGTAATTTCTGTTGTTTGTTGGGTGATTTTAAGCTTAGAAATGAAATCAGGTGATAGTAAAACCCCTATCACCCACACTGTGTAAGATCTAGTAGTGTTTTTGGGGCGTTTTAAAAATTCCTTAAAAATTCATAACAAAAAATTGATAAAAACGAGCCGGAATGAGAGGTCAAAAAAGTGCCATGTTTAAACAACTTGTATGAAAACACACAATTCCAACTACCATTACCAAAAAAAATGAAATAAAATCAAACTTAATTAAAAAATAATAATTTATTAACACGAACATATATTTTAAAATGGTAATTAAACAATTATATTAATTAATTATCCAAAAGATCTCATGCATAAGTTGGGTGTATAACTAAAACCCCAAGGTTGAATAACATTTTGAGGGTTGTTGGTTTTAACTAGATTGCTCATTGAAGTGGGTTGAGTCCATCAAGGGATTTGAACCTTTGAATACACGTTGACATAACATTGAACAAAAGATATAAGAACTGTTGGAAATATTAATTACTCGCAGATCCGTATGTGAGCTGAGCCGACTCTGTCAGAGTCTGTATCAGTCAAGACCTTGTCGGTCAGTCTGACAAGAGGGAAGAGTCCACGATTTGGCAATGTAAACCAGTCGAATTAATTTATGAAGCTAAGTTGTTAGGTAGATAGTTATTACAGTCTTAATGGTGAGTCAGTTGATTCATGTAGATGCAATTTTCAAGTTTCCTATAAATAGAAGAAGAAGATTGTAAATCAGGTTAGACCATGGGGGGTTCACTAGCAAGGGAAATATCATATCATGTCCATTCATATTGGGGATTTGAATACTCTTAAAAACCCCAAAAATATATTTCCTCGTATTAAGGGGTTAAGGGGGGATTTTAATTTGGCATAGTAATATAAATATTGGGGGTCGTTTTATTTGGGTGGGATGATGAATAAAATTCAATCGTGGGATTGATTCATATATATAACTTCTTCTTCATATATTTGGAGTTTTCCCACAAATGAGTATCTTCCCACCAATTCCTCCTATATCTCTTAAAAGGATGTTCCTTATTGGATTCCTCATCGAATCCTCTCAGTGACCTATTTCTAGAGAACAAGCATGAGCTATGAAATATTTTGGCTCGGAATATCCATGCTCCCTTAGCATGGATTACATGCACCGACTCGAGCCTCTATTACTATTTGTTTATATATATATATAATGTGTGTGCATGCCAGATAGAATGTTTATATATATATATATATATATATATCAAATAGAATTTTTTTTGATATATATTTTTTTAAATATTTATGTTAAATAGAGTTTTATGTAATGTTAAGTAAAGTTAAATGTAGAAAGTGATTGTATACAAGATGGTAAATTAATATAGAGGAAATTTATCGTAATGGATAAGAAATATTTCATTAGGACATAACTTTGTGTCAATTTATTATTTCAAGTTTTTTAAAATTGTCTAATTTTTATTAATACATTTTTCCCATGAATCAAAACTATTTCTTTGTTGTAGTTTATTCTTAGTGAAAATCAAGTGTTTGCTCACATATTGTCTCAATAAATAAAATATGATGAAATGTAGGGAAGTCCATGAATGAAAGGATTTCAATTTTGCATATTTATGGAGTTCAATTTATCAAGCTTATACAAAGCATGATCTCTCTATGGCTATACTTGTATTTACATGATATAAAATTGGTTGATTGGCATGTTGTGGTGTGAAACATATGCAATTCTCATATTTTCTAAGCATTGCAATGACTATTGGAGCATCGATATTTTACATTCTTTGCTACATTGATCTGTTGATTGACTTTCCTTTTACACATTTTGCCTCCCCCGTTACTTTTCCATTGGGTATTCCACTATCCAATGCTACAAATTGATTAGTCTCCCTTGAAATCCCGGTGGGATCAAATGTTATTAGAATTATATTATTATGTATTTAACATCACATTTGTTTATATCAGATGTGTTAGGGATCCTATTTGTTACAACTTGATAATATTATATAAAGAGGGTATTAAAAATGGATTGATAAAAATGAAGACCCACAATATCTTGTGAAGCTAGGGGTTTTCTTAATTGGAAAGGTATATTGGGAGGGGGGTTCAACAATACTGTTTTAGGAGGAATTTTCCAATATTTAGTGAAATTATGGATATTATTTAATATTCTGCGAACGGTCGTGCTATGTAACAAGTTCACTGACTGAACCCCCCTGTGGGTTAGACACAATAGACCCGTGGGTTAGACACAATAGAGAGAGAGCAGAATTCACAAGAAAACTCCCTATGAGAAAAGAGAGAAAG
>LPNX010583326.1:1529033-1549516 GCA_001517045.1 Pseudotsuga menziesii | reverse complement strand
TATAATAGTTTATGGTTTGAATGCATGTTTATTTGGCCGCACATTCTTTTGAGATTTACTTGTGTAAATGTTTTTTACAATTACGGTTGAGTGAAAGAACAAGATTCCATAAATTTCTCACTCCGTGAAAGTTCCACATTGGTGGACTCAAGTCTTCCTACATATTTGGGTATATGTTTTTATAAGTTATGTTGAATTGTTAATGTGTTCGTTTTTATTTCATCTTACTCACAGGTGAAAAGATTTTGTAATTTCTTAAGTCTTTTAGACTAAGAAACATACTCTTTAGATTTTGACTAAAACCAAGTGAGCCCACAAGGTTGGTTGAGTAAACCCACTAGTGGAGGAAGTGATCAGCTGACTAGTTGTCGAAGTGATCAGCCGACTAATGGTCGAAGTGGTAAATAGACTAGTGGTCAAAGTGAAGTTAACGACAAGTTATCGAAGTAAAATCAGCTAGTTGTCGAAGTGATCAGCGGACTAGTGGTCGAAGTGGGGCTAGTGGTCGAAGTCGTCAATCGACTAGTGGTCGAAGTGAAGTTACCCGCAAGTTGTCGAAGTAAAATAAGTCTAAGTGGTCGAGGTAAAATCAATCGGTAGAAGCGACAAGTAACTGTAAATGAGTCGGGTCTGAAAGGTCGACCAAAGTTTATAAACTTGTCTAGTAGTTAGACAAGTTTAACTCGACAAGTAAACAAAAGAAAAAGATGTGGACGTGAAAAATTAAATTTTATTAACTCAGCAAGTTTAATTCGCTTGGTTTTGGCTAATAAGAACCGAAAATGCACAGCAATGGAGACGTCACGTCTTTGTGTGTTGGTGATTTCCCAAAAATCATACCCTTGTAAAACTCGACGGATTGTTCGGTTCATTCATTTTGTGCATGTAAGCACTCGAGGGTTTGCATAGCAGTAGAAACAATAATCCCAATGCTATTTTCATGACCAAGAATTCATTAAATAGATTACAAAGGGATTATCAAAATCGAAAGAAAATAGAGGGATAGATGGGTTCCAGGAAGGGGGTCCTCGGATGAAGACCAGGGAGCAACAGATTCATAGGAGATGAAGAACTTGGATGAGATTATGAAGATATTTATGGTATATTATTCCAATGCTTTGGAGACCCACTGCAATGCCAGATACAAGACGTCCGTAGGGACGATTCAATTCCCCCAAGAGGCCATGCAGAATCCTCAATAGCGCATGTCTAGTTAGTCTTCGCATAAAACAGGCTGATCAATTCCTCCAAGAGACCATTCAGAATCCTCCGTAGCGCTTGCCTGGTTAGTCTTCGAATTACCTGCATCTTTAGGGTTTCGATTTTTTTTTTATTTGGCTCTTTTCTGTAATTGGCATCTGAATCTAGTTTGTGTATTTGTCAAGATGTTAAGTGGAGCACTGAAATTAGCGTTTTATGGGTATCTCATGAACTGTGGTTAGCTGTTTTAATTCCGACTATTTGTTTTGTGTGGCTGTGCTACACCGGTATAGATTTACCCAGATTTATGTTAGTCCAGGCATTTTGGTCGATTCATTAATTGAGTTTATCATAATATTTCATAAAATAATTTCAAAACATTGGCTGGTAAGTCTAAAGAAAGAAATAATAGTTGACCATAAAATAATTTAAAAACACATTAGCTTCAAGTGATAAGTCTAAAGAAAAACTAATATTTGAGTATAAAATAATTTCAAAACATTAGCCTTCAGAAAAACTATAATACTTGAGCAAATAATTTCAAAACATTAGCCTCCACTGATAAGTTTAAAGAAAAACTAATATTTGAGCATTTCAAAGTGATGGAAGCGTTTGGACCAAGTGACTCATCTCGCTCAGTAGACTTATGTTTGAAGGATCATAGATTGGAATAAATATGGCTTTCATTATGGTGCAGCTGGTCTCCTTTAAATCCTTTATTCTGGTCTGATCTGATCTCCTCAATCTAGGCGCTAACCATCTATGATTGTAGTGCAAATGTTGCCGGGTAATCACCTATGTACCAAACGGTGTATACGCAACAAATGGATTTTCTGTAGTGTCATTCCATTTGCTGCAAACACAACCATTTAGGTCACGGGGGGATTAAAAAGGCGAGGCCACAACTGCGCAAGGAATGACCGCATGAACCAGCAATGATATATAATTGCGTAAATCTGAAGCAACATTTTAATAGCGATTTTAAAGTCATTTACGAGTGGGGAGGACCTGAGGCCTGATTTATTGTGACTGGCACACCTGCATTAGTGGGGAGTCTGGGGACACAGCGACCGGGGTGTGTTTCTATCGCTGGATTTAACAAACCTGGTGGTTAAACAGGTAGTGGTTGTCAATGTTGGAATTATGTATTGTCAGGCTGCAATAGATTTTGAAGCGGCAATATCAGCTGCCGGAATTTTGAAGAGCCGTCACCTTTCAGCTTATGGCCGCCGCAACATTGAAGAGTCACAGCATGGCCATACCGCCTCAACCTTTGACAAAACAACAAATTATTAAATCATAAAGCCATTTTTATATGTCACCTGAGCGGATCTATTTTCTGAAGATGCAGCGTAGTTTATATTTATGTCAGACTGTAATAGAGCATTAACATATTGTAAATCATTTGAACAGAGAAGCTTGTTTTTGTTAGCGAAGGGCCAATTAGCATTTAATGGCCGACTTAGTTAAAATTCTATAAATACTTGCTTTGTAAACCATATTTTATAGGCTGAATATGAACAGCAGAGCATAATAGAAACAAAGTTAAAACTCTGATAATTTCCTGTGTAATTTTGTTTTTGAAAAAACTCAGTTTTATTTTTTTATGTCAGATTGCTGTAGCAGTTCGTGTTTTTAGTGTGAATATTGTTTATTTATTCAGTAGAATATGTGTGATAAGTTTCTGGACACAGGGGTCATCAAATCAGTGCAAAATAGTGAGTTGTAACATAGCTGTGTGTGAGTTGTGAGTGACATCAGCAGTCGCAGCTAGTGATTTAAGCGTATAAAGTGTTGCTGGCTGTAACAGATAGCTACAACACAATCTTGGAAATGTCGGTAGCAGTAGCAGCCGTGCTGCAATAGTTCTGTAGGTGCTGGGTTGTTATTTTGAGCTCTGTCAGCAAAGCTGTACATTGCTGAGAAAAGCTGTACATTGTTGAGAAGAGCTGAACATTGATTGTAAGTGTTTTTTTTGAGCTGTACGTGAAGTCTCAAGTGCTACTAAGGAAAGGAGCAGCACTCCTCTTCCTTCCCCACAATGGTATCAGAGCGTGGTTAAGTTTCATCTCTGGTTTAAGAGTCTGATTAAGTTTTATTGCTCATTTGTTTTTTAAATTAATTGAAATGGCTACTAACAGCAGTGTAGTACAACCACAAATTGGATATGAATCACGATCTAGTAAACCCAACTCTTTATCACTAATAGCTATTATGAACATCCAGTTCTCACCTTGATTCCCAAATCCGAACCTAGTTGCATGGTTCACTCATGAAAGAACATGTGCCTCAGTCTTGGTTGTTTAAGGATTGGGTAGTAATTGTTTATATAATGTAAAAGAACTTATAATGATATGATGTGACCAGTTATCATATATTCGATGGACAGAGTGGAAACTTTACGGACTTTGATAGAGAAGTCATGAATTCTGTTATATATTTGTAGGTCTACCTATGAGTTCCAGAATACAATGTAATGTCTTTTAAAAGAGGGACCACATGTGAGGAAAAGACACGTTTGGTAAAGAAAAGGGACAATATTTATAAGACCCCAGAATGAATTGAATTCGAGAAAGCGATGAAAGATACAATGAGTCATCCAAGCCTGGAAATTGACGTTCTATAGAACGTTTTTTCATTTTAAAAAATAAAAAACGCATTTGATAGGCAAGTTTAGATCTAGTAGGTTATCATCTACGGGCTTACAAAATTGCATCTAGTTAAATTTGAGGTTGGACTAAATTTTAATATCTCTTTCAATTTCAATTTATAAGTGGGGAAAAACAGTCATTGCCACTGGCTCGAACCATTTTGGTTTATTATTACAATTGGGTGAAGGAAACCATGGACGTTTTTTTATGATACATAATAAAAACATGGTAAATGAGAACAAATTTGAAAATGTGTTGTTGATACAATTTTCCTATTGTTCCCTTCGTAAACGCTCGGTTGCATGATCTTGATATGCACTGACAGTTGCCTAAGGTTTTTATAGTGATATAATGGATTATCTAATGGACTAAAGGTCGTGAACCTCTGGCATGAGTATATATAAAATAGTTCTGTATTATATGTGGTGGCATGAAAATCCTTCCACTAGTTATTCTATGAAGCACGTCCCTCACGGACTAGGGTCAAATAAGGGGTGGAGAGTAGTGGAATGTCAAAGAAGTGGATAGTGGAAGATAGTAAATGTAATGAAGGTAATGTACATGAAAGGATGGATAGAATACTCTGAGATTTTTAAGGGGTACAATAATGCCATCTCGAGGAACGACCTGTTTGGTCAAGTAATAGTTTGGCGGGGGAGTCAAAAAAGTTCACTATGTCTTTATCTTATTAGCTCATCATTATAAATTTATTTCATTCAAAACTTTATCATCCTTTAATGATTCTATGAATGACTAGATGGGCAGATTCAAATGAGTGAGTGATCTTATTAGCTCATCGTTATACATTTATTTCATGGAAAACTTTACCATCCTTCAATGATTCAATGAATCACTAGATGGGAAGATTCAAATGAGTGAGTGAGAAGGGATAACTAGATGGGAAGATTCAAATGAGTGAGTGAGAAAGGATAACTAATGTGGAGTTAAGCTACGGTAAAAGAAGTACTCAAGATCACTAGCTAAACCTTCTTCCTTGTTTTTCTAGTGCTGGACAGAATGTTGGCATTATGATAGGTATTGTGATCATATGAAACAGATCATATTGTGATGCGGTTGTCATTCATGGCAACACACAAGTTCCAAGCATATGATTCAACAACCACAATGACATATAAGTAGAGATCGATGTGTAATCAAGCTCTCTGCTGATGTATGTAAGCAAACTAGTTCCCCTGAGGAAGAAAACTAGTTTCCCTAAGGAAGCAAACTATGAAAATAAAGAAGTTGAGACATGATGACCATTCAATTCATTCTACAAAGATTAGATGATCCAGAGAGTACATTCAATTCATTCGACAAAGATTGGACGAGTCAGATTAAAGGAGGAAAGATGGATTGACGGTGGGAAAGGATTCACAAAGTGAAGCTGTACGAGAGATAAGCGATCTACAAAAGAAAATTGAAGATCAACAACGTTAAAGGGAGATACACATTTGATCATAGATAGAAGGTGAGGAAGGATCTCACAAGAAATCGACACCTCTCAGAAGTTGCAGAAATAGATTTGCGGAAGCCCATTTTGGTAAAAGTTGAAGGCATGTCTGCAATCCACAATCCGCAACACGACTGTGGAAAGAGACTTGCAGAAGGAAAATTGTAGAAGCCCAATTTTGGGAAAAGTGTGAAGTTGGATCCGCAATGTGCAATCCGTAATCCAATTGCGGAAAGGACCATTGCAGCCGTATGATTGCGGAGGTCAATTTTTGGTAAAACTAGGAATTGCATACCCGCAACACGCAATCCGCAATTGCGAAAAGGTTGTTGCAGAAACTAAATTGCGGAAACTAAGTTGCAAAAGCTCAATTATGGAAAGGCTAAGGTTGTGAAAGAAAGCTTATGGAAAGCAGTGTCATGGAAATATAACCTACGAGATAAAATTTGCAGAATCGAGATTGCAAAAGTTAAAGAAGTTATGAATTTGGTTTGAGCAGTTATGAATTGAAGAACCTAGCGGCACATGGTTAAAGAAGTTTAGATTTTTTATCGATTGGGTTCATTTTCTACCATGAGTCATTGAATGATTTTTTTGGCTACTTTTCCTTACCCTTGCGACCCAATTTCAACAAACCCACAAAACAAACAAACACCCAAAGATATCATCCCGATGGAGCAATCTCAGTCAGCAACACCTGCATTGTAGGTGTAGTATTACCCGAGATATCTTAATAGGTAACGGCCAGAACCATGTTTCTGCAGTCGATGAGCGATTACAGTCCCTTGGAGCACATCCAAGCTGCTCAGTGGGTCAGAAGGATGGAGTCTTTTGCTAACTCAACAGCAAAGCAATAGTGTGACACAGCCAACTTAACAACTTAATAGCTCAACAGTGTGACACAACTTCTTCCTTATCACTTAGCACCAACTAACTTGAAATAATACAAATTGTTTTCAACTAACTCAACAGTGGCACAAACAAACTTAATCAATAAATGAACACTTAACTCTACCACACAACCAACTTGCGACACCGATATTCCTTAGCAATTTAACAGTAAGTGAACCTGAAACAATACAAATTGCTTTGATGATACTTTAGTCATTCATTCAATCAACTGCTTTTATCAATATTGCGACATTCATTTAAGTAATAAAAATAAACAATACAAAATAACCCACAATATTCAACCAGCACATTCATTTGACACAAAATGTAGTGTGGAAACCCAACCAGGAAAAACCGCCAAGGTGCTCTTCATCTAGCATAAGAAATATATGGCACCTTGTAGTCTGCGACTTGACGACAGATTGTTTGAGATATGTTTTTCAGCTGAGACTCTTTCTTGCTCTCATGCTCTTTGGTTTTATTATGCGTTTCTTCTAACTACTCAAATTGATCTGCACACAGCCTAGATCTACTCTTCTACTCTACTATTTATGCACTCAGTTGGAGATTGAATCCCACTAATCAGAAATGCTTCTATGAAACAGGTTTCGCGTCTCAATACCCTACTATGATACTACTATCGAACTTCTCTTCGATTCCTTCAATTATTTTCTAACCCTTATACAAAACGGGTTCCTCCTATTTATAACTTCTACAAGACCAAGAAGGGTCGCCTACATACAACTCATATGTTACAAGTCGTAATCAGCTATAAAAAATGGTTACAAACTGACATAGACTGACACAAGGTGCTATCGTCTTGACTTACAAATATTCTTTCATACAGATGTCGTTCGCTAGCTTCCACCGATTTTAGCAGCCACAGTCTTTTTGATCTATCGCTTTCCAACCCTGTATCTTTCTAGTCGTTACTTTTCTGCACGATTGTATATTATCCTTCCCTTTGTTGCACTACTCTCTATGACATTTTTCTCTGCCTTGCGCTTCATTTCCATCATTTGCATTTTCCTTCTTGTTGCGTACTTTCTTTTCCTGCATGCGCTTGCACTTCTTCTTCCTCCTTGAGCTCTTTCCTAACCCAACATGCCCCCAACACTGACAAGTGGCTCGTCCCGAGACACTAAGAAAATCTATGGTTTTGGCACTGGCTATGCCATGGGACCGACCTTATCCTGAAATTCTTTGAGAATTCCTTGTACCTGCACAACTTCTTCTCATACCTCCTCTGCTTGCTTCTCCAATTACTCGACACGGTTGGAACTGATATGTTCCAATGGTACATCTTCCAGTGACTGAGTTATATGTTGGAGCTTCTACTGCACAGGATGAAAGAGCCCTGTAATGCGTTTTTCCTCTGTCTGTTGTACTGTAACTTCTTCATTTCTGCGTTGTTCCTTCTCGTGCAGAGTCTTTACATGTTGTTGTAGCTGCTTCAGCTTGACTACCTTTGCGATCTCTTCCTTGATGGGAAGCTTCTTCATGTCTGCCTTAACCGCTGTGATTTTTAAGTCGGCTTGGCGCACATCCTCTGCGAACTTCTTCATTGTTTCATCTTCTAGGAGAAATTCCCATGTTGCAGATACAACGTCGATTGCTTCCCGACATAAATTTTCTCCTTCCTTAATATGATCAACAAGTTCAATTGTTATGTTCCTGCGCTCTTCGATCACCTCAGGGGGTGTACTTGGTCTTTGATGCGCTTTAAGCTCTTCCACCTGTTTCTTTAGGTGCACCACAATTCTGGATAATCAAGCTACCTTAGCAGCTGCATCTACTTCTTCTTGGCTTTCTTCTGATGGTGTCATATCCAAAATTTTGACTTAACACTTATGGGCATAAACCCCATTGATTATGATGTTACGTTGATGTGTTATTTGATATATTGGGTATAAGACCCCACTACATATGAACATGACGATTTGTTTGATATATTGGGTATAATACAATTTCATATGTTATATATATATATGTGTGTGTGTGTGTGTGTGTGTGTGTGTGTGTGTGTGTGTGTGTTTTCATGTGTTGGGTGTGGACCCTGAAGCAGATGATTGATGAGATGTTTTGTGTTGAGCGAGGAGATCTGCAAAACATGAGTAATTGATGTTTTGTGTTGAGCGAGAATATCTGGAGCACATGAATTTTGAGACATTTGTGTTGAGCATGAAGCTCTGGAGCACATGAAAAGATAAATTGGAAGTGTTGGGCATTAGGCCTGGAGCCTTCCAAGTTGATGTTGAGCATAAGTTCTGGAACATTGGATCCTTAGCCATTGTATCCCTAGGTGTATCCTATAAATATATCCTAGCATTAGTGTTGAGAGAGGAGCTTTGGAATTGCACTAAGTTTGTAACTCACTATTTTTAGCATTGTGTATGCACTCTGGATAAGCACTAAGAGTTACTGAAAAGAATTAAATATGTCGAGTGAGAATGACTGGAATAAAATATTAATCTCATTTGACTTATTTGTAAGTGATTAAATGAAATTTTGAATTTCTATATCTCATTAAGTACTGAAGAACTACCATCTTATACGAGGGAATACAACATGCAAGGATGTTTAGAGTTTCCTATCGTATTTGACCTAACCCCTACCTGAAGGCCTTATTGAAGAAAGTGTCATATGTTTAGGGATCATGTTATATGATACCTAAGGACAAAATGTTAACAAATAATATATGTAAGTATATAGTTTATACATGGTATGTATAAAGGGTAAGCATAAGTAATAATAATAATAGCTATAAGAAATGAGGAAAGGCTCCATCTATTATTATTATTACTAAAATTAAATTAAATATTAAAACACCTACAAGAGTATTATTATTATTACTAAAATTAAATTAAATATTAAAACACCTACAAGAGTCCAAATAGGAACTAGTTAAAAGTTCTTATGTTAAATATTAAAAGGTGCATAAAATAAATAAAAAGGGTTAAATCAAGAAATAAAATGATTCTTGATTTAACTGCCCCTTTGACTGAAAAGTATTCCTATAAAAACCCAAGCCAAAGAGAGGCTTGGGGATCTTCCATCTTTTGGTGATTTCATATTATGCTTGGTTATTCTTAAGAGAATCTTGGAGAACATGTTTCCTAAGAGTAAAAAAATGAGAATTGATTTAGAACCTGTATCCCAATTAGGGAAGCATTACCTTAGGAGCTCTAAGCTACTTGCATGTTGGAACCGGCTTGGGTGGATCTAGATTCAAACCAGGAATGGTTCTGGGTCATGGTTGGGTGGAACGTAGTAGTTCCCAAGTGATTTAGTTATCTAAATAGAGGTCATATCTTCCTATGAATTTGATAATGCTAGGTATTTGAGTGTGCAGGTTTTCAGCCATTGAAATAGCTTCATCTTGTAGGTATGAGGTTCTTGATTTTTCCCTTTCATATTGTACTATTCTTACTATCTTGAAGTAGGTTTAATTCTGGATAATCACATAGTAACTCTCTACTATAAACTAGGTTATCTTTTCTGTAGTTCTTTCCCTGGTTATTAACGTAAAGGATTCATTGTGTGGTTCATCTTTGAAAATTCACTTCCTAACCAAGTATTTAAGGATTTTGTTTTCTAGTTTATTTCTGCAATTCATTTTTTGTTTTATAATTTAAGGGTTTATGTTTTTATTTCTAAGTTCATGTCTGCAATTTATTTCCCGTCTTTAAATTTATTTTCCAAAACCTAGAACTACTCAAAACATAGCCTATATATATATATATATTAATTCTACTAGCATATTTTATATTGCCAGCGGACCTATACTTAATATAAATAAACCAAGTAGTATCTATAGTATTAGTATGATCCCTAAAATAGAACCTAAAAATAAATCATCCCATTGTTTATTATAAACATATAACCATAACCGAAATAACAAGCTATGAATGCTAAGTTAAGTTATCAAGACCTCTAATGGTTTCTAGGCACTTTATAAATAAACAAGACTGTAAACAAATCATTCTCATTCTTATAAGTAAACAATAAATCAAATATACAGTTAAGATATTAGAGACCTCTAAGGTCTTCGAGCATCTTTTCCACGCTCATAAGAACCAAGCTATACACTTAATACATAAGATGCATTTAACGAAATATTTTCTCATAATAGAGTATTCAACGAAATAAATTAACCCTCAATTTAATCCACTAAAATTCATTAACATATATCATATAAGAAAAAGGGTCATTGGATTGAATCCTGTGGGCATGAATGCCCAAACAAGTTATTTCACACATATCATTTACAATGAGCATGGCCCATGATCAAATTATATGAAGCTCATGACTCAAAACCTATAATACAATTAAAAATAACCACATTGAATCATGTAGGATTCGCTAAATGCTTTACCAAACGCTGTAACAATTCAATAATATTTTACACAGTCTACATTATAAATCAAAATCAAATGCCATAAGAGTAAATGCAGATCGAAATCATTTTTGTGTCAATGTTTCCCCATATCGATTTCCAAACCCCAAAGCTTAACCATCATCAAATCCTGTAGGATTCGTTAGTTGCGTTTCCAAACGGTGTATCATTTCATTTATACAAACTACATAGTATATGCTATAAAATCAAATACATAGGCCGTAAAACAATTCAATATATCTCTACACAGAAATTACCACCCCAAATTGTTTTACATGCTGTAACCATTTCATGCCTCATAGCCAGATATACAAAATAATAAACCCTCAACATAATTCAAGATAAACCATGTCTATGCTAATAGTAGCAACAACATCCCATTCATAGGGTAAACCCCACAGTGCTGGCCGTTTCCAATTAAATACACAGGTAAGGAATTAAATAATTAGGATTAACATTAACCAATATAGTCGTTACTCTAAATGGAAGGAACGCCATTGCCATCAATGGCATGGCTCTAAAAGCGAAGTAGTGCTACTAACATATCCACATTAAGAACTTAAACTATAAATATAAGATTACACAGAGTTGAAATAGTGCCAAGATAAGGAATCATAACCATGATGCTTTCATAACAACGAATGCATTACCATTTAACCATCACAAAATATATACGAAAATATACAGTAAAAAAATTGCACCATTGCAAGCAATGGTGTTGTCACCATTTACCATACCCATTAATTTACACAAAAACAAAGAGTTTGTATCATTCTCCATGGCCAATGATAGCGATAGAGTATTCATTTACATAATTGAAATACAAACTGTCTCGGCATGAAGGCACCAACCCAACCAAAAACCCAAAGTATAAAAGCATCTTTGGATGTTTTATCATAAAATTACATACAGTGCATTTTCCAATCGCAACCATTAAAACCCAAACCAAGCATTCATCCAACAACGAGCTTCACACTCCATCACAACACCCACACAGAAAGAAAGAACAAGTTTCAACTTGTTATGGCAGGGATTAACCGTAAAGGGTAATGTGTTGGCCACCCTAGCGACCCATGACCCACGTTGTAAGAACCCTGTGACCTGCAAACAAACTAGGACACAAATGAGAAGTATGTCCAAACTCCAACACTGAAACACCTAAACCAGAGCTGCAAAACCAGATCGAAAGGCATACCTTCCAAGCACCAACGAGCTTCAAACTTAACTCTATAGTGCAGACTAGAGACAGAGCTCACACAACAAAATCACAAATGAACAATACCTTCGCGCCAGTACAAGCTTAGGTCTTGAGACCCCTGCTTTTCAAGTTGCATTAAATTTGCCACCCTAGCCTCCACTACATGAAATCAAAACCCAAAGTCTATTGTTTATGCTACCCAAAAACACAGTGCAATGATCATCCACCATGCAATAGATAAACCCCAACTTTTGCATCGCATACTTGGGATATAGCCATAATTCATGGAATATATAATATGCCATGAATGGCTCATGTTATGCCTTCAACCTTATACACAAAGGCTTTAATAAACAAATTTCGAAGTTATAATATGTTAAGCCTTATACATTATATACCATGTAAATTTTAAAGTGTAGGTATAATTAAATCAAGGTCATAAGACCATAAAAAATAATGGTAACTAGTGCAGACATAGGCTTAATAACACCCAACCTTGAGTAAACAACAACTAACAACCACAATAATAATCACTAGGATAGGACTGTAGTTTTTTTTGTCATCCAAGTTGTGTGGTAGCGAGCATAGGCAGTATGTTTTATTTCACTATTATAGTTAGTTTTCCATCACCAAGTGCACCTACACCAAACAAAAAGAGAAATGCATTAGTTCAATAATAAATAACTAATCCCTGTAGTGAGAAGTAAAATCAGTTACCTTTCCAGGTGTTTTTACAAAGGAAACAATTCCCACAACTCCACCCCCTAACAATACAATTTAAGTAAAAAAATATTCATAAACCGTCGTCAAACTTTATAACCAATGAGTAAGCAATTAACCATACATACATACATGTAAATACATCATGGGGGATTCACTTATTGACCAATATCCTATCACGTTAGTTCATATTGTGGATTTTAAAATTATCATAAATTGAACCAATATATTGCAGGTATTGGGGGGGATGAGGGGTTTAAGGTGGGGGTGGGTAGGGTGTTTTATAAGGATTGAGGTATAAAAAGGGGTGGGGAGGAGGTTTTAAGTATTGGGAGGGGGTTTCAACAAAAATAATTTGGGGAAATATCTCTAGAAATTAAGGGTATTCTTTAATATCCCACGATTGCACGTGATATGTGAGAGGTTCACTAAGTGAAGTCCCCGTGAAATACATAACCATCAAACTCAGATAATAAGAAACATAACGACAACATATCATTACACTAATAACCACATCAGGGAAAATATATAGAAGGAATTAAGAACAACATACGACAATACAGTGCAGTGAAATAGAGTACGACACATTCCACATAAGTTAATAAACACAACTAGTTCAGGTAGTATTTGACTAGCCTAATGCTGACTCTGAAGGTGACTATAGTTCTGCACAATCTGTTAATAAACACAATTGTTAGCTGCATAACAATATCATGAGTTCATAATTACTTACCTGCATTTGGAAAATACTATATTGACAACTTTGTCAAAACACGTAATTTTCTTTTCACCAAGAACGATGGTCTTACGGGGATGACGGGGGTCACATAATTTTTTTTTGTAAATATTTGTTTTTCATGCAATATGGCGCATAAGATCGCTGCCATTTTTCTCCTTTTCGGTACCTATAATTCCACTGAAAAATGTTGAAATCTGCTGAAGAAATCCCATTGAAAAACTCAGATTTTTCCATCCGATCAGATCCCTTCCCAACTATTCATCCGATGTATCAGATCACTCTTCCTCTATCTTCTAATTCCATATCAGGTCGATCTTCCTCTGTCATCCAATACCATATCGGTTTGATCTTCCTCTGTCATCCCATACCATATCGGGTCAATCTTCCTCTGTCTTCTGATGCCATATCGGGTCGATATTCCTCTATCTTCCGATGTGTCGACTCGATCTTCCTCTATCTTCCAACACATCGGTTGATTGATATTCTATTCTTTTTCGACGCCTCGGATCGATCTTCTTTCTTTTTCGACGCTTCAGCTGATTGATCTTCTATTCTTTTCTGAGATGCATCAGATCGATCTTGTTTTCTTTTCTAACGCTTCGGCTCCCTTCAGGTGAGCCTTTCCCACACCGCGGATCTGCTTCAATGAACGTCTCCGAAGATTCCTCGTAGAGATTCTGCTAAGATACATTGAAAAGTTATTTGAAATGCCTCGCACCCAAGAGCCATCGGAAAAAAATTTCAGAGGTTTCCTATACTTAGAAAATTTTGCAAATTTTTCCTTTCTTCTTCCTCTCTCTGCCGCCGTGTCAGATCCTTTTCGGCGAGCCTTTCCAAACCTCATCTCTTCCTAGCCAATACCTTTGGCTCCTCCCAACTGAGACTCTTGGCTCCTCCCATCCGAGACCTCCGACTCCTACCAGCCGAGACCTTCGGCTCCTCTTCAACAAACATCTTCTAATGCTTTTGACACTTAGAAAAAATTTGAATTTTTCTTCCTATTTGATTTTCGGCTGTGTATCGGCTCAACCCAGCGGAGACCCTTGGCTCCTCCTAGCCGAGACCATTGGAAAAAAAAATTAAACTTAGACAATTTTTTTTTAATTTATCTCTGCTTGGTTTCTTACCGAATGGACTTAGCTTAAGTCCTCCGATGTATCGATGGACTTCAGCCTAAGTCATCCAATATTTCCCATACTTACATTAGAGGAAATTTCAACTCAAAATGGGCCTCCTAAGAAAGATTAATAAAATAATAATGAAAATAATAAAATAATATTTATTAATTTTGGAGGAAGAAAAGAAAAACTATTTTTTATTCGTATTTTCGACATATCTCCCTGTGTTTTTACTCAAATTTCGATCGAGAGAGATCATTGGATGTGGAATTAAATTATGCATCCANAAGAAAAGAAAAACTATTTTTTATTCGTATTTTCGACATATCTCCCTGTGTTTTTACTCAAATTTCGATCGAGAGAGATCATTGGATGTGGAATTAAATTACGCATCCAATGAGTACCCACTCGACATACTTTTGATAGGCCCCTCTACCCAAAAAACAAGAAATACCTGAAAAAATGTGATGATGATGACATCATCACATTTTTTCAAGTATTTCTTGTTTTTGGGGTAGCATGGCCTGTCAAAAGTATGCCGAGTGGGTACTCGTTGGATGCATAATTTCATTCCACATCCAATGAGCTCTCCTAATTGAAATTAGAGTAAAAACATAGGGAGATATGTCGAAAATACGAGCAAAAAAAGTAGTTTTTTTATGATACCTATCCCCAAAATTATATTAAAAAATTGTTTAAGAGGTGCTCCCTTTTCAAATTTTAAAGAATTTTGATTGGCTAATACACAATGACATGGAATTTGTATTATTTTTGGAAGGCCCATTTTAAATTGAAATTTCCTCTAATGGAAATTTTTTTTTTTGAAATTTTGAAAATTCTGCCTGATTTTTACATTTTTCCTCTGTTAGGCAGAGGGTAACCTTCCTCTATCACTGCTTCTTCATGGAAAAATGAGGCCCATGATGCAACGAAGCTCTGATACCACACTATAACGTCCCTTACCCTCCGACTGATGAAGAGGACGCTACCCATTACTGCTATCTACCAGGGAAATTAGCCCCATAAAACGTAAAATAAAATGCATTGAAATCAAGATACACAGATGCATAAAGAGTTAACATTCAGCGGAAGCAATTCATGTTTAGTTCAAGCATTCGACACATTTTACATTTTCATCATAATTTACATAAAACAAACAATTGCATGGGTGATTACACAAGAATACTTATCTTCGAATGAAGCTCCCCGCAACCAGCTATGTCATTGCAACGTTCCACCAAACCATAGGCCAATGTCATCCTTAATCTCTCAACAACACGACCACCCCCTAGCTGGGAAGGATTCCCACAAGGAATAAGGAAACTAAATAGGCTCACACATAGCTAAAGATATGTCAAAATTCAATCAATCCAACATGGTTGGTTTTATCAGACCAAGAGTACACAACAACACATAACCAAGCCAACAAGTTTTGTTTATCAGGTTATCAGGAGATGGAAGCACTATATGCTAAGCTAGTGGGATCACTGAAGAGCTAAGGATGCCTAAACTAGAACTAGCTTGACTCCTAAGACATCCACACACACTCAACACAAGGAATCATTCCCTTCTCTGATGCACAGTCCCTCAGGCCATGAATTCCCTTCCAGTGCTATTCAGGGGGTGTAAAGAAGAGAGTCATTCCTCTAGCTCTGTCTATGAGGCTCCTGCACAACACTAGGTTTTTCAAGTAGAATCCTTTCCACGCTTACCTATTCCAAAGACCAATTGCATACACAACAATATACACTATTTCTGGGTAGAGGAGAACAATCCAGCCACATAATTAATTTCCATGGAGGGTAAGAACGACCCACTAACAGCAGGCCATATCCTAGGGATGTTTTGGCCCTAACGTGCCCAAAAATGAATTCATCAACAAAACTCAAGAGGATTTGGTCTCTCCTAAAAATCATTGGACAACACAAAAACGATTTTCAGCTTGGTAACATTGCGAAAATGCAACAGAAAACGTTGGGGAAGAACCCAACCACGAGGATTTGGTCTCTCCTAAAAATCATTGGACAACACAAAAACGATTTTCAGCTTGGTAACATTGCGAAAATGCAACAGAAAACGTTGGGGAAGAACCCAACCACAAGAACATCACAAAAACAAAATTCTTAGACTCCATCAAAATGAAGAACGACTGTCCATGAGAGGAAGAAATACACAGTAAATCCAAAATCGTGGATTTCACACACAAATTCCCATACGCTTGAGGGAGCCCCAACATGGGTGAATGTTAATGATAAAAATGCCCAGGAGCCCAAATCGTGAAGGAAGAACACATTCAACAAAATCGTGGAGGTAAAAACCGCTCTTAAGCTTCCCTGCGTGAGCAAATGAAGAATGTGGGTTTATGGCAGAATGGAATACATTTTTGGGAATTTTCCTTTCCAAGGAAGTCAAAACACATTTTTCAAGAATGGGTCCTCTACCCAATTCGAATTTCTTCCCATAATCTTCCCACTCCATGCAATAACTAACTCAACCACATTCTGGCGGAATTTAATGATTGCGGAAAAAGACAAATTGGGTAGTTGACTGATTGATCGGTTCTCCCTTTGACATTTGGTTTTTCCCCATTGGCCCAAAGGTTTAAATAATTTCCCTCCCTATTCCTTAGTAAAATCATGCCCTTTTCATTATGGTTGCATTGACTTAGCTGGTTGTGGGGTTTTTTAATTAATATTCATATTTACATGATGCCAAAATTATAATGTGCCAGATAGCACGATATACCATCGGCAACGATTTTAATCGTCGAAACATAAAACATTAAATCAACGGTGGGGATTTTGCCTTTATGTCCACACCACGATTAATTACAATCTATACATCATATACATTTTAATGCAAACAGGGTCAAAACCGGGGTGTTACAAACCCTTTGTCAAAAAACAACAAGTGTAATGATTGGGTACAATCCCATTTCCATTGCAGGGTGTATCAGGAATTCGGTTGCACGAGAAACCCATAACTTTTCCTTCTAACCACATAGAGCACCCACACTCTACTCACCTGCACAATGAAAAATGATTATTTTTATCTGAAGTATGCCAAATCAAAACCACAAACCAAACCAAAAACACAAAGGTGCAAACCTACGAGAAATGCATACCTGTCTAAGAGATCATAACATGCTGGTTGCGTAGCATAGACGCACAACTCCCTCCTGGAGAATGAACCCTCTCTCCAACCAGCAATGAAGAAAAAAAGAATGACTGCAAAATCGTATCGAAGAACTTAAGGAAGTCTTCCTGCAAATCTTAAGGTGCATTCATTGCGCCACCCTATCCATTACCCTAGTATAGCATCATATTTCTCGCCATAGTTTTAAACTTCATCACCTTATCCTTAAACACTCTACCATTGCGAATTGCCATTTTAAGCCATATTTTTTATGGCATAACCATACTCCATAAACATAAACCCCTCCACACTATAGGTTAAGCATAAAGTGTTGCATTCAAGGTTTTAAGAAATTCAACATAAAGTTGAAAAACATGTACATAAATTATAATCCCTTCTTACCATAGATATAAGGTATAGTCAAGGCATAGGAACCTTTGTCCTCTTTTAACTTTTGGGCATAGGAATAGTATCATTTAGGTTTAGATTGTTGTATACGTAAGGACGTTGTTTTTTGCATAATCACAAGATTGAGTTCATCGGTGAAATCACCTTCAGAGGAGATTATAAAAACATGCATTAGTTCATGATGAACTAAGTAAAACTCTTAGCATAGGAGCCTTAACTTTCCTAGTGGACCTTTAAGGGACAGAACCTTGCCACTCCACCCCTTGACATATAGAGGTAATTCACCCTATTCATAATGAACGATAAACAAATTACAAACATGTAAAATGAAAGAAAGGTGTAAAACAAAGTAAGTATCGACAATGTTAGTAAATAATATAGACTGGAAAAGTAATCTTATGAACATATCAAAGCATATAACAACATTAACTAAAAATCACAATCATACATGAAACACACATATGGAAAGCAACAGATAAAAACTTAGTTTCAGTTCTCCAAACAAGTTTTACTCCGCGGTAGAAACAAAGATGTCCTTAATATCTAGAATTTTATTAGTCTGCGATTTGTTTTTTAATTTATGAATTGTAGGGACATTACACCGTGCCCTATCTGCAAAATATTTATAAATTTCATTTGGACCTTCCTATCTCAAGACATATCAATTCTCCCTAGGTGACATGTTTAAGGATGAATTCTAGGAGGCGCTAACCTTGAGTTGGAGAAATAATATCTACTATATTATAGAAAAAATGAGGCTAAAACTTTTATAAAGGGTACATCAAGATTTCATCTTTAGTCTTTCAAAGTTTTGTCTCCTCATCCTTATGCAATCTCTCTTTATAGAGAAAGTCCTAACATGAGTAGTTTTTGTCTTCTAGGGTTTTCAAGCTTGAAACCCTAATCTTGAGTAGTTGTAGTTGTAGTAGTGTTTCAGCTGCATAAAGAGTTCTTTAAGGGTAGATTTGATACCATGTTAATTTTTTTAATGGTTATACAAGATCTAATGACACTTAGTATCATAACATCATAACCATATGCAAAAGTATAATTGAAAGATAGACAAGCACATCCACACAAAAATAACACAAAGATTTATCCTCGAAAACGCTCATTGGGAAGAAAACCCAACAAAACTTCCTCTATATAGATGTGTCAAAAGTATAAGACGAGATCTCATAAATGTCTGCCTTCTCCCAACAGATATGTCTCTCTCTCTCCTATGCGATATACACAAGTGAGTGTGTGTTCAAATGGGGAACGCAACTCCTCTATTTATACTCTTGCTGCCACTTGAATTTTAACCTAACAAGTCTTCCCCACTTAACTGAGTAGGATGAATTCACCTAGGAAGAATGAAAACAATATTTTATTATATTCATTATGGTAATATTGACCCCACTTACAATGGAGGATTTTCCTCATGACTCTATGATAACCAAATACAATAATAACTTCCCGATGGAGGAATGATAAATCTCCTTGGGGTACATCAGTAAAATGTTGAGAATATAGTTATCATTGATGTCAAAGGTGTTCATGAATAACAAAGGAATAACCAGTAGATATGGTAACAAGATGAATTCGTCAATGACAAAGGAAATATAAGAAGTGAGGAGTAAGTAGAGAGTGTACAGACTCTGTGAGATTGAAATCTACGAAGTGAGGAATTGGTCGTTCCAATGATCAATTCAACGATAGATTTGAAGATCCATATCTTAGATAGATCAACGGTGCAGAATAGAGAGTTTTAAAGAGTGTGTATAGATCCATGGCTGGAATCAATTTCGCTAGGTGAAATAATGTGTGATATAAGCCCAAACTATTCATCCATATGGTTGGATATTGTGCGGTGGAAATTAGGCATGACCAAAGATCAACGACTAAGGAGAATTCCCTTGATTTAACTAGCAAGACTCTTAATGTTTTTCTTAGATTTGTAATAAATAGNGATATTGTGCGGTGGAAATTAGGCATGACCAAAGATCAACGACTAAGGAGAATTCCCTTGATTTAACTAGCAAGACTCTTAATGTTTTTCTTAGATTTGTAATAAACAGAATTGTAAAGTGTTTGAGATCCCTCGGACAGCGTGGACAGTCTAGATCAGTCAAGATAAATTACGGAACCCGATCTTGAGAAGATCGACAACGGTGAATGATTTATGCACAAAGAAAAGGGAAAATTCACAAATCCTCATTTGATCACAGATCAACAGTTAGGATTGAATCCATAACAAAATCTATGGTGCAAATGATTTCCCCACAAAGAAAAGGGAAGATCCACAAATTCGCATTTGATCATAGATCAACTGTTAGGATTTAATATGTAAGGAAATCTATGGTGCGCAATGAATTCTGCACAAAGAAAACTGAGGATCCGTAATCCACATTAGATCGTAGACCAGTGGATAGGAGTGAACCCGCAAAGAGATTGACAGTTCAAAAGAAAAAGCGCAAGGCAGAAAGCAGAAGGCAAAATATCACAAAAATACTTTGGGAAATGTCATAATTCTGCTACCTAAATTCCAGAAGATCGATGGTGTGGAAAGGAGACCGTTAGTGGAATGCAGAA
>LPNX010583326.1:1515742-1527911 GCA_001517045.1 Pseudotsuga menziesii | reverse complement strand
GATAAATTTGTGTTCTGTGTGTTCTTGTTAATTATGTGTTTTAATGAGTAAACTAAAATTGGTTCTCAATTAAGAAAAGTTACAATACCGATTCACCCCCCCGCTCTCAGTATTGACCAATATTTCAATATAAAATACATTTAGAATATCGTTTGAAGTTAGAATATTTCAAGAGGTGTTGGGTTTCTTCCCTAGCATGACCAAGATGTTACTTTGTGTGGGTGTTGGGTTCCTTCTCTTGAGTGACCATGAGGTTTCCTTTCATGTGTGGACTATGGGTTTCAAGTGTGGACTGTGGATTTCCCAACATGACTGTAAGAGCATGACTTTGCTAAGTATGACTAAGTGTCTCTTGTGCTGAGTGACTATGTGTCCTTAGCATGATTGTTCTCGGCACGAATGAACTACTCAAACATATGCATTTAATTGAATCCTCTCTACCTATTGAATACAATTCTAAGGTCTATTTTTTGTCTACTTTAACTATCTATCTCTCAAGGTACGTAAAATTGTTTGCCTAGTTGACTTGTCCCTTCGGTGACAAGATCAAATATGAATATAAGGTTGATTCAAATATTGGTTATGATTCTTTACTACTGATATTTATTGTACTTTATTCTATTATATATTCCATTTGATGATTCTCAAGAACCAACATTAATACAGTGACTAATGGATCATTAAGTTGAAAGAGATGAAAATTATGGTTTTGTTTTATTACAGCTTAAATTTTAGCAAGGAACACTATTCTGAATCTGAATTTATATGTTAATGCATTTAAGTTTAGTACTTGTGTTAATACTCCACTAACCCTTAAATTTCAACACTTATTTGTAGTATTTGTAGTTTCTTTTTCCAATGTTAATCATCATTGTAACATTCTATTCTATGAAATTTAATGATGAATTACCTGTCTATTCAAGGAATCATATCATAAAAAATATAATATCACTCAAATGAATACATTTTGCATTTTGAATTAAATTAATTTTGAAATTCGAGGATGTTAGCTCGTAATGCAAATCTTCATGTAGAGACATAATTAAACTAAACATATATGTATACATTGAAAACCACATTTGACCACCATATACCAAATTTTCTCTTCATATCCATGTATTCAGACAGTGGCCCAGCTATTCGGAAGGATGATGATTCATATATCCAAGCCAAGGGAATTGGGAGGATCGATTTAGAAGATCGGTATTTCAATAATGCATTGTTTGTACCAGACTTGGAAGCCAACCTACAATCAGTGTACCAAGTCACACACACAGGTTAAGCCAAGAGAGTAACATTTACTCTAGATGCAGTGGAGATAGCTGAAATCTCTACCAAAACGGTGGTGGCATTGGGGTTTGCTGATCATCCATCAAGGATCTAAAAATTCTCCCATTTACTTCCCTACTCCAGAGGGAAAGCACTCCTGTGTCATACCAATGAAACCAGAAAGTTGTGGCATGAGAGACTTGGTCACATGAACTACACATACGTTGAGGCATTGAGCAAAGAAGGCATGGTGGAAGGGATTCCTCCTATCAAAACCTCCAATGGTGCATGCATTCGTTGTGTGGTAGGAAAACATCCAGAGTGAAACTATGAGAAAGGGAAAGCAAGGAGAGATAATCAAGTACTTGAATTGGTGAATTCATATCTTATTGGACCATTCCCTACACCTTCATATGGAGGATCAAGGTATGTTTTGACCTTCATAAATGATTTCTCAAGGTTTGGAAAGCCATGGTTGAGAATCAATGTGGGAACACGATCAACGTGCTTCATACTGATAATGGTAAAGAGTATGTGAACAATAATTTGCAGCACCTTTGTGAATAATGTTTCAAATGCAACATTTGGTCCACTATACACCACAACAAAATGGTGTGATGGAGAGGAAGAACATTGCGCTCAAGGAGATGCCAACCTATATGATTAAAGCTAAGGATTTGAGTCCTAATCTATAGGATGAATCCATTGAATGTGTTGCATACATTCAAAATAGGTATCTTCACAAATCAGTAGATGGAAAAACACCATATGAGACTTGGTTTGGTCACAATCCAAATGTTTCACATTTCAGGATTTTTGGCTCAAGTGTTTGGGCTAGAATTCCTCAAGAAAGGAGAAATATTTGCATGCATAAAGAAAGGAGTGCATCATGGTGGAGTATGGTAAATATAAAAATGAATACAAGATATTTGATCCTTCAACTCAAAATACTTTCATGGAAAGAAATGTGCAATTCGAAGACGAGGTCATTCCATATATTGAACTAGCACCGGGGGAATGTTCATCCCCTCCACCACAAGATCATGTAAGTGATGAATAATTTTCTGATATTTCTGATTTCGATATGCTTGAAGATTATGTTTCTTAATATGAATCCCCCACAAGTCCCAAGTGGGAAGAAAGAACCATTGAAGCAGTTGGGGATTTATTTGGTAATCCACTAGATCCTACGAAGACTATATCACATTTTCACAGTGTTTCNATATGAATCCCCCACAAGTCCCAAGTGGGAAGAAAGAACCATTGAAGCAGTTGGGGATTTATTTGGTAATCCACTAGATCCTACGAAGACTATATCACAATTTCACAGTGTTTCCTTTGCAAGTGAAGTTCTTATTGTTGAGAATTGCTTCATTATGATTGGATATGATCCATTATCATATCAAGAATAATATCATGACCCAATCTAGTAAACATCCATACAAGAAGAGCTCAACTCTCTACATGAAAATGAGACTTGGGAATTGGTTCCTTTGCCTCCCAAGAGGAAGCTAGTGCAATGAAAATGGTCTATAGGACCAAATTTGTTGCTAACGGTTCTGATATAAAATATAAATCCAGATTGGTTTCCAAAGGCTTCTCTCAAGTCCAATGAGTGTACTATACATATACAGTTGCACCAGTTTCAAAGATGGACTATATGAGACTTGTTTTAGCCATTACTGCAAGCAAGCGCTGGTAGGCTCACCACATGGATGTCAAAAGTGCATTTATCCATGGTGAGCTATAGGATGATATATATATGCAGCAACCTGAATGCTTCCAATAGGATCCTTCTATTGTTTTTAGGTTAAAGAAGTCACTCTATGGCCTCAAGCAAGCCCCAAGGGCTTGGTATGCCAAGACGGAAAATTTTCTGCTATCACTTGGATTTGAAAGATGCAAATGTGATCCTAATATTTATTTGAAGCATGTTGGTGATGTATTTTAGGTCATTGTACTCTATGTTGATGATATTTTTATTACAGGTAGCTGCACCAAATAAATTGGGTCAATCAAATCCTCTTTGCACAATAAATTTTCAATGACTTGTCTTGGATTGTTGAAGCAATTTCTTGGTTTGGGAATTGAGCAATAGGAAACAGAAATCAAGGTCATCCAAAAAAAGTATGCTTAAGACCTTTTATTGAAGTTTAGTATGGCTGAATGTAAGGCATACAAGTCCCCATTCCTTTCTGGTATCAAACTAGGTGAAGTTGGTGTGTCTCCATTGCTCAATAGCTCATTGTATAGATAACTAGTCCAGAGTTTGTTGTATCTTACTGATTCTAGACCTGATTTATCATACTTTGTAGGTGATGTATAAATATATATGAATCATCCTCATGAGGTCCATTAGAACCCATACAAGAGGATCCTTCACTAAGTGCAAGGAACCAACCACTTCAGGGTGCACCATCTTGCTAAATCTCCACTAGAACTATTTGGATTTACTGATTCTGCTTGGGCTGGTGATCCCATGGATAGAAAATACACTTCATGTTATGTATTCATGCTAGAAAAGGGTCCCATATTATGGTCAAGAAATAAAGAACACACCATATCCCTTTCTATTAGAATAGTGGAGTCAAGCTAAACTAGTTAACCTATCTAAGCAACCAACAACATATCCTAAAAGATAAGAACATGAAAAGAAAAGGACATGAGAACAATGATATACGTGGTTCACCCTGATGGGTTACATTCATGGGAAGGCAGTCTTCTATTATCTCCAAAATGTCTTCTCCAATCTTACAAGAGAGAAAAGCAAAAATACCCCCAAGAATATAGATGATGTACAACAGTATCACAATAGTACCACTAATACATCAAGAATACATGATATGTAGAGACTCACTTGACCCTATTATATACTAAGATATGAGGAGGAATTACTCTCACATATTTCATGTGGGATAATATAATTCTCCAAAATAACATCTCTTAATACAATACCATGGACAAATACTCTACACAAGTAAATACAAAACCATATAACTATGGGTTAAATGTATTACTCTTTTACATAAGATTGTAGACAAAATTCGACATAATACAAAGACATTGTTACCTTCCAAGGAATATAATATAGTGCAACACTCCCCGTTAATAATGGTTGGGAGAAGGGCTGACACTAACACTAAGGAAGGAAGGAGTCATTACTGCTCCCCCTTGATGACAACTTCTAGAAGAACCAAAGATGCAAATAAGAAGAACACTTTGGCTGATGGAATTTAACGATGAGCAACCGCTTCTCAATGAATCGTGAAAGTGCACACAAACTAGGTTGTACGATGAAATACCCAACAATAAAATGTTGAGAACATGTGATGGAATCCAATCGCAAGATGCTCAGATCACCACAAGAATGATCACAACCATATATGATAGTTGAAGAACTCTGATATAACATCCACACCAGTGTATAGATACCTTCTGATGGCCGATACAATAGAACGTGTGGCTAAGAACACCGTAACTGTGTACAAAAAAAAACCAGGTGGCCAATACACATGAGGATAGCAGACATTCTTCCAGTCAAGGTGAAATATAAATATATGTAGAATACCTCAAACATCGAAGAAACAAGACCCCAATGGTCTATACATAGAAAATGATATCATACAGATGAACATCATGACTTTAACAGTAGAAGATGATGCTTCATTATTCCTAGAATAAGGTGAAATCCAAAATAGAGAAGTTATCTGCACAAGAACTTTCAAGATTAAAGCATATAAAGATCATAAAACAAAATTGCTCATACAAAAATGAAAATGCTTATATACCAAAGGTTAGCAAACGTCATATAAAGGAATGTCAACGTAATATGATAAAATAAAATATTAACTTGCTCATTAAGGAAAATGAAGTTACTTTTACACATTAAGTGTCAGCCACAACATATAAATAGTGAGCCAAAGATTTCACTTAAATATATGAAAATTTAGTCATCAAGCAACTAATATGAAGCAAAGGTGCATTTCTTATTAGTATGATGTTAATATGAAAGAGATGAATTCCCTAAAAATGTCAATGCTTCCATATAGAAATGTTAGAGACAAGTAGGAACAAGGTAACCTCTACAATCATAAGAAGTAAATAAAGAAGCCTCACCAGTCATATGTTTAGATGCATCAGAATCCATTATTCATTCCACATTAGAAGAAGAATTTTTAGGAAAAACAACACATGCACATAAAGCTACTTCAACATCATTAGAGGTTTACCTTTTAGCTTTAGACATTAAACGTTTTTCTTTAAAACAATTATTTTTAGGATGGTTAGTTTTACCACAATGTTTACAAGGATCATACACTTTTTTCTGTTTACTATTTTCATTAGAAGCATGAGAATCATGTCCGGAATCCGTATTAGAAGGATTAGAACCTTTAGCATTATGAAAACTTTTCTTATGATTCTTATTAGGTGAAGTTAGAGCTTTATTAGGTGTGAGTTGTCCTTAAACAATTAACCTTTCTTGTGCATTGATCAATCCTTTACAAAAATCATCAAAAGTTTGCTTCGTAGTACTTTGAGACAATTCTAGAGCTTTATTCCTATTTTGGATGAACATATCAAAACAAGATGAAATTTTACATTCTACAATAATAATAAGAGCAATGCTAGTTTTCTTGTAATATTTACCACAACTATTTAATTTCTCATTTAAATTTTTCAATTCAGCAAGATATAACTCAACTCTTTCAAAGTCAGCAGGTTCAAGGTCAAAGATCTTCTTTCAAGATAATATGCAGAAACATCATCAGATTTATCAAATAAAGAGGAAAGAATTTTCCATACCTGAACTTGGCTGTCTTCTGCCTCAATACTTACCTGAAGACTATATGCAATAGTTTGACCAATGAGCCCCCATGCTTGATCAGTTTTAGCTTCCCATGTAGCCAAATAATAAGCAGCAGTAGGTGTCTTGTGTTCACCATTAACTAGCCTCCAAAGATTCTTACTCCTGAGAACATCAATCGTCTTTCTCTTCTAGGAAAGAAAGTTAGAACCAACTAATTCAGGAAGAGAAGCTACTTCAGAAGTCATAATGAGCAAAATTTTGTCAAGAAATAAGAAACCCTAATACTGAAAAATGATAGAAAAATAGTGAAGAACTTGAAAACAGTTACAATATACTGATATGAATCTACAAAAGCACAGTTAGAAACACAGTAAATAAAAGAGGAGAAACTTTCACTTACAACCCTGTGAAACAAATGTTCTCAGAAAATCCCAGTCTTCTATTCTTGTCACATAGGTGGATCCAGAATGGTTGTTCTAATTCCAAAAACCGGTTATAATAAAAAATACGGTAAGAAATGACCAAGTTTCGACCTTTTTTATAACTGTTTTTTTTATTATAGAAAGGAAGCCCAGAAATGCCCAGTTTTTTTTGTTCTGGCCACATAGATGGATCCAGAATGGCTATTCCAATTCCAAAAACAGGTTATAATAACAAAAAGAGTAAAATGTGACCAATTTACGACCGTTTTGTATAACCGCCATTTTTGTTATCGAAAGGAAGCCCAGAAATACCTAGTTTTATGTTCTGGTCACGTAGGTGGATCCAAAATGGCGTTTCCAATTCCAAAAAAAGGATATAATACTGACCAAGTTACGACCCTTTTTTATAAATGACGTTTTTATAATCGAAGGAAAGATATTCTTGAGGAGAGCCCCGAAATCATGTATATCTATAGAAAAAAACATCAAGAAACCCTTGAAAAAATTATGCAAAAATATTACACAGCAAGTTAGGGTTAGGGTAAAAAAATGCAAAAATATGACAAGATTTGAAGAGAAGCCTAATGGATACTAGATAGAAAGAAAATCTATGACAAAATGACAATGCCCAAATGATAATCATTATTGATTGAAAGCTATAGAAGGCACTAGATCATAGCAACCCGCTCTGATACCATGTTAGAATAGTAGAGTCAAGCTAAACTAGTTAACCTATCTAAGCAACCAACAACATATCATAAACGATAAGAACAGGAAAATAAAAGGACAAGAGAACACCAATATACATGGTTCACCCTAATGGGTTACATCCACGGGAAGGTAGTATTCTATTATCTCTAGAATGTCTTTTCCAAACTTACAAGAGAGCAAAGCACAAATATCCCAAAGAATATAGATGATGTACAACAGTGTCACAATAGTACCACTACTACATCAAGAATACATGATATGTAGAGACTCACTTGAACCTATTATATAATAAGAGATGAGGAGGAATTACTCTCATATATTGCATGTGGGATAATATAATTCTCCAAAATAGCATCTCTTAATACAATACCATGGACAAATACTCTACACAAGTAAATACAACACCATATAAATATGGGTTAAATGTATTACTCTTTTACATAAGATTGTAGACAACTTTTGACATAATAAAAAGACATTATTACCTTCCAAGGAATATAATATATTCCAACACTTTCTTCATCTTAGGTCGAGTACAAAGGAGCAGGAAACGCAACTACACAATGTATGTGGTTGCAAGGTATTCTTCGGGAAATTGGAGTTGCATTTGATTTACCCACAGTAATTTGGTGTGATAATAAAAGTTCAATAAATATTTCCATAGATCCATTGCAGAGATAGAGGACCAAACAAATTGAGAGACACATGCACTACATCCGTAGCTTGGTCCATGATCATGTGATAGCCTTGCAGTATTGCCAATCTGTAGAGAAAATTGGTGACATTTCACCAAGTGTTTTACAACGAATACCTTCACCTATCTGATATCTCTTCTTGAAATGGGTGATGCATGGTGATGGATACCATTCACTTTTTGGTTTTCATCTCCATGTACGTTTTTGAGGGGATGTTTTGTTCCCATGTTGTTTTCCTCACTACCTTGTTTTTATGGAGAAATAAAATTTTATGTTGTATGAGGTGACTTAAGCCTTTGTTGCCAAGGCCTCCATGATATTTTTGGTTAAGAATTAATATGTATGGCTTAAGGGTGGGTACTAGACTAATAATATACCTTAGTACGTTAGTATTAGACTTTAGAAACTTTTATTTGCTTCTATGCAGTATTTCCTATGGTTTAGACTTAGGGAAATTGGCAATTATGACAGTTGAGGCGCTCCTAGTTGATCATTGTGCACAGTTGAGGCACTCTAGGTTGATCATTCTGACACTCAGAAACCCACATTGATTGCATTCAAATAGGAATGCACCCCCCTTCTCCCTTTTAAGGTATTTTGACTCCTTTGAGGCGCTAGTGCTTGTTTTGAGTGGTTTTTGGACTCTTTTGGGGCGTTTATTTCTCTCTTAGAGCCATTCCCACTCACCCATGTTCTCACCCATGCCTGGCATACCTCCATACATGTTCCATCATGGATCACCCATGCTCATACATGCATTCATTACTGTTTGGGATGATTTGGAGGCTTATTGGTCCACCTAGGGGGTTGATGGTCAAATCTAGTGATGACACTTGTATGCTTCCACATGGCCTCCAAGGCCTCACGATTTTTACCAATTTTACCATATATTATTGGAAAGTGTTAATAATATCCATTATTGACTTAATGTGTGTATGTCAATTTCAGCCTTTCAGCTATTTTGTGCATGCTTTGTGAACCATAGTGAATTTGTGAGAGTTTCTTGGCTCCTAGATCCATATATGTTTCAATTCTCATAGAAGAAATGTGGCTTCACAAAGTATTCTATGGAAATATTAAGAATATTTATTTTGTCGGATTGTAAATCCATGGACACACCCATGGATACCGACCGAAAGATGTTATTTGATGAATCATTAGAGTTAGTGGATGTGACTCAGTACATATACATTACTGTCTTGTTGATGTATCTAATGAATATTAGGCCATATATATGCACTGCTATGAATAATGTGAGTAAGTGTCTAGTAAAACATAGACAGGTTCACCTGATAGCTGCAAAGAATGTGATGAGGTACTTAAAGGGTATGATAGACTTTGAAATATATTATGATAGAGATCATAACTACATATTGTATGGATATACGAATTCATATTGGGAAGGAAGTGTCATAGACAGAAAGGGAACCTCAGGTGCATGTTACTTTTTGAGATCCTCCATGATCTCATGACTGAGTAAGAAACAATTTAGTGTTCCTCTTAGCACGGCTTAAGCAGAGTACATATCAACTTGCTCCGCTATTTGAGAATCCATATGGCTTCAAAAATCATTGACAGGTATATTTGATATAGAGTTGGATACCACAGTGATTCTTTATGACAACTGTAGTTGTATAAATATGACAGAGAATCATGTGTTCCATGATAAACGAAATCACATAGAAATATCATATTTTTTACATAAAGGATATGGTAATGAAGGGATCTATAAATATCTAGTATGTGAGTACCGATGAGAAAGTTCCTGATATGTTGACCAAGATTCCGTGAAAATATCTTTGTCGTTCGTAAATAATTTCCTCACAAGGAGGAACAATGATCTTGATTTTGAAGACATTCCTGACAAGGAGGAGTAGTTATGTTGATGCCGAAGACTTTCCTCATAAGGAGGAGCAATTATGTTGATGTCCAAGACTTTCCTCGCAAGGAGGAAGGACGATTTTGAAGCTGAATACTTTCATCACAAGGAGGAACAGTGATGTTGATGCTGAAGACTTTCCTTGTAAGGAGGAACAATGATGTTGATGTTGAAACTTTCCTGGAAATGAGGAACATTGATGTTGATGATATAGATCCTTCCTCGCAAGGAGGAACAATGATGATGATACATAATTTCCTCACAAGGAGGAACTATGGTGATATGGACCCTTCTTGTAATGGAGAAACAGGTTGAAGATATGGACCTTTCTTAGAATGGAAAAACAAGTCAAAGATATAGACTCTTCTCGAAAAGGAGAAACAGGTCGAAGATATGGACATGAGAAACATGTTGAATATATGGACTCTCTTTGGAAAGGAGGAAGATGTCGAAGATATGGAATCTCCTCAGAAAGGAAGAATAGGTCGAAGCTATGAAGCCGCCTCAGACAAAGGCACGACAGGTTGATGATATAGATCGTCCCTAGAAATGGGGAGTGATGATGAGGCTCCCAGTGACAGTGGGATGGCACTTATATTCTAGTATGGAAGAGGCCAAGTTCCCATGAATATGATGACCATTAGAGGAAATTTCAACTCAAAATGGGCCTCCTAAAATGAACTAATAAAATAATAATTAAAATAATAAAATAATATTTATTAATTTTGGAGGAAGAAAAGAAAAAAACTACTTTTTTGTTTGTATTTTTGACATATCTCCGTGTGTTTTTACTCAAATTTCGATCGGAAGAGCTCGTTGGATGCAGAATTAAATTTTGCATCCAACGAGTACGCACTCGGCATACTTTTGATGGACCCTGCTACCCCAAAAACAAGAAATATCTGAAAAACGGAATGATGATGTCATCATTCCATTTTTTCAGGTATTTCTTGGTTTTGGGGTAGCGGGGTCCATCAAAAGTATGCCGAGTGGGTAATCGTTGGATTTGGAATTTAATTCCGCATCCAACGAGCTCTCCCAATCGAAATTTGAGTAAAAACATAGGGAGATATGTCAAAAATACAAACAAAAAAAGTAGTTTTTTTTATGATACCTATCCCCAAATTTATATTAAAAATGTGTTTAAGACCTATACGGCATTTCAAATTTAAAGCAATTTCATTGGCTAACACATGATGACATGGAATTTGAATAAAAGTTAAAAGGCCCATTTTGAGTTGAAATTTCCTCTAATGGATGTCTGACATTCACTTGTGGATGATAGTATCATTTTTTGAGAATGGTATTGCGGACAATAACACTCTTCTCTTGAGAGTGGTCCTATATTTAGCAAGATGAGGATGGTATACAATGAGTCCTTACGGATGAAAGGTCCTGCATTTTATTACGGATGAGATATGCATTCAATTGCATATGATACTCTCGCATGGAGAGTGTGCCTACATTTACTTGTAGATTTTGTACAACAACACTCCCTTGGGAGTGGTCCTAGCTTTGAAGTTGAGGATGCTCTATGATGAGTCCTTACAGACAACAGGTCTTGAATTCACGTACGGACAATATGTGCAGTAGAAAATGATACTTTTGCATTGAGATTGTTCATACATTCATACGTAGATGGCATAGTATAATACTCGCTTGTGAGTGGTCCTATATTTAATATGTTGAGGATGGTCTACGATGATTCTTTAAAGATGTTAGGTCCTGCATTAATTTGTGGACAAGATCTACATTCAGTTGTAGATGATATGGTCCTTCATTCATTTGTGGATGATCCAACTAGTTGATACAATGTCCACCCTCCTCGTTAAGGGGAAGTAGGATGATGAGGATTACATCATCCTTGGACCTATGTCCTAAAGTGATAGGGATTGAGCATCACACAAAGAGATCATGTGTATTGCAGGTATTATTGGGACAAAGGATCGTGAAGATCGAAGTGCGGCTACAAAGGATTAGGAAGATCAAAGCGATGCTACAAAGGATCAAGAAGATTGAAGCGTTGCTGCAAAGGATCAAGAAGATCAAAGTGTTGCTGCAAAGGATCAAGAAGATTGAAGTGCTACCTCAAAGGATTGAGAAGATCGAAGTGTCAATGCAAAGGATCGAGAATATTGAAGTGTTACTGCAAAGGATCAAGTGATCAAGTGATCGAGTGCTTCAAGAAGATGAATATCTAAGTGTTGCTATAAAGGATCAAGAGATCGAAATGGTGCAAGAATAATATTAAAGTGTTGCTGCAAAGGATCAAGTGATTGAGCATTGCAAAAGATCAAGGATAAAGACTCGGTGTTGTAGAATATGACATTCTAGTACTGAAGATGTTCTAGTAACTATTTTAGTCACTGATGATTGTTGAACTTCC
>LPNX010583326.1:1501867-1514747 GCA_001517045.1 Pseudotsuga menziesii | reverse complement strand
TATCCCCAAATTTATATTAAAAAAGTGTTTAAGACCTATACAGTATTTCAAATTTAAAGCAATTTCATTGGCTAGCACATGATGACATGGAATTTGAATTAAAGTTAAAAGGCCCATTTTGAGTTGAAATTTCCTCTAATGATCCACGCAAAGGAACAACCAAAGGAGAGTCGAGTAGGGAATCCATGAGATAGACCAGCAAGCCACATGATAGTCCAGCATGTGGAGGTGAGCTATGGGAAAGAAACAACCATGTAGATAGCCATACATATACGGAGCAGAGGTAATCTAAAGAAATACCAATCATGCGAGAAGAAAAGACATGAAGAGAAGATCGCTTCACAATTGCAGTAGGAGAACTTTGGTAAGTGAGATTCATTCGATGGGTGATTTAACATGATAGATAATCTATATTTTTATAAGGCTAGGTGTACTTAGGATAAGACCAAAGGTCCTAAATAATAATATAAAAAAATTGTTCCAATTACATAAAAAATAAATAAATTAATTAATAATAGAAGGTGGTAAAAAAGGTAACATAAAAGGTCCAATGGTTTTATAATAAAACCATAACAATAAATGGTCCGATGGTTTTTTAATAAAATCATATGTTAAATACACTTAGGATAATGTACCAAATAAAATCCATAAAGTAGGAGTCATCGTAATCAAAGGTACACAAAAGGAAGAGTGTGAGGACCAAGTAAGGTAAAGGACCAAGTATCAACCAAGAGGGTCACAATAAAACAACCCACATGCTCACACGATAAGGTGAGCCATAAAAGGTGGAAAAATCACTCCTTTATAGGACCAACAAGACTAGTAAAATTTTCTCTATCTCAAGGTACATTGTTTTATATATTTTGTCATCACTGTATAAGGGAAATATCCTAATGAATGGTACAATCCTTAGGTCCTCAAGACTTATCCTAAGGGTTAGGTGCTAGTGACATCATAAAGGGGTTGCTAGTCCCTTGAGAAGAAACCTAGCAATAATAATTTAGGGGTGGGGATATCACACATCATTATCTTCCATTCTTAAAGAATGCCTTTCAGCCCTAGGTTGAGTTTCATTATGACACCGACACTGAATCATGTTGATCAACCCGTGGACCGTGACCGAGTCCTCCATTCTCCCGAAAAATGGTCCTCAGTACTAAGTTGAGTTTAAGTCTCACACTCAAAGTTGATCAACTACTTGCAATACTTACTTGGAAATCGTGTCCCTCGTCCGAGACCAACATATGTCTCTACCTCTACCTCGAGGATCTACATGGACACCATGTCCCTTGTCGTAGACCAGAATACCCTATAGGTAGATAGGGGCCCTAGCCACATGCTAGGGGATTTGACATGGCATCAACATCCTTGGTTCGAGACCAAAAACCCCTAGAAAGTACTCAGGCCCTAGGGTAACTTCTAGGGTCTTACTTTTCCCTAGTTAACTCACTAGGGTACCATCCTACTTGAGAATGGGTCTTTGAGCTACACTAACTTTAACAATAAGAAAGGACATGGTATCACATTTACATGTAATCCAGTTCATTAAATTTTATTCCATTTTCATATTTACTATCGATGAACAAGATTACTACTTTATTACGATTCAACATCTCATTGTGTAAATTTGTTTATTTTTAATTTTATATAAGATAATTTGAGTATAGAAATTTTAGTTTTCAAACAATATTATTTCCATGCCTATAAATCCAACATAGAACTATATTATTACTTATAATATTTGATATATTTTAGATTAACATAACTAAAAGTTTCAAATTATCATACTCAAAATGTGGGATCTCTCTTCTCTAAATTCGAAGCTCTAGGGTTGACAATCTCTTAATATTAAATCATAACAACTTAATAATAAATTATAACAAAAGATAAAATATATCTATAAATTTTATTTTTAATTAATTTAAATTAATTACTCATATAATAATAAACAATGCAATTACAATACTCCTCCAAACAAACCATCCAAAACGAAATCAGACGATACAAGGGAAACCACAAAAGTTGACACTAATGGGGTTTCTTCCAGTTAAATTTAAAGTAGCTTCAAATCCAACAGGTAATATGTTTACTGTAAAAACATTAAATGTGTTGAATCATTATATAGCCTAAAGCATGATGTATATGAACTAAAACCCTAATAATGCTTACCACTAGTCATAGAGAATTATAATGAACTAACAACTTAATTTTTGGAATCAATACTAACAAAATATCAATTGGATTTCAAACAACTTGAAATCCAATAACATACCTATGGGTTGCAGGTTGAAATCCAAACATACCTGCGGCAAACCCATTAAATGGCTGCTGAATAATTGGATTTCAAACTGTCCTTAGACAATGGTATATCAGTTTAAAATAAATACATATCATAAAAACTGATATTGAATTTTAAATAGCTACAGTGAGTCAGTGACGCGTTTCTACTGTCATAAATTTCGTTATTTCAAGTAGAAGTAAAAGTAAAAGCCGGCTGTGATTTTGAAATCTCTCAAGGCATAAACTAAACAAAAAATATTAAAACGTGCAAGTCATCCCATTAAATGTAGGCCATTACATAATTGCAGCCACGTCAGTGGAAACTCTGCTGAGAATCCTTCACCTTGTAAAGACACAAAGACTATGAGAATATTTCACCTTGTAAAGACATAAAGACTAGCTAAATCAGTGGAAACCCTACTAATGCAACATCAAAACTGAAAACCTACTTCTACTTCTCATATATAAATATCACAATGATTTATCAAAGTGCCCTAAAATTAGGGAGTTACTGCCAAGAGGCTTATTCCAATATCGACTGGCCATCACGATTCAGCGTCCAATGTATCATCACTCGTTTGGGAGTTATTGGCCGACTCCTCGTTCGATACATCTGATTCCTCCTTAACTATTACCCCACGTTGCCTCTCGAGTTGATCCTCAATTCCAATCGATATGTAATATAAAACTAGTTAGTATGCTTATTAAATTTTCACGTAATATCTAGAGGAAATGACATCATTATTTTACTTACAATTACCTCTGAAGAGGACTTAATTCGTACCAGATTTTGGAGGGAGAGAGTTGTGCCTCTCGAAGCTGAAGCTGAAGGCTACAAAACATTACCAAGGAATTAGAAAAATGCAGACACAAAAAGAAATAAAAAATCTCTATGACTTGTTGTTTATATTTTTCACATACCCTCCAGTCCAATCACTGAGTGTGGTGATTCTAATGCCCGCTTGCGAAGGGCTCTCTCGCGCGCGTTATAGTTCTAAAACCAATAAAACACATTTTTTCCTTCAACTCTTCCATGGGTAAGTTTAGAACTGAAGTGAATCTCTCTATATCTTCCACGGTTGGTGACTTCATGCCATTTATGTATATATGTTTAAGCATTTCTTTCTGCTATAATGTTGGTTTCCATTTTGGAGTAGACGGCAAACCTTCAACAATACTATTTTCTGCAATCAAACATTAAAAAACAGGGTAAATCAATATTAATGCAATACTCACCTTTTTTTTCCCAATAAAAACACAATGTATTTAGAGTGTCAATAAAATAAATTGAACAAGTACAATAGTAACTTCAATAGCTTTACCGGCCATGGCTTATTTCTTTTACTCCCCTTTTCGTTATATCGTTGGATCTGGCAATCAAATGAGATTGATAAAATGGAGATCACTGGATCTTGCAATCAAATGACATACATGAAATGTGGGTGAAACGAACATCTTTATATAGTTTTTAAATTTTAATCAGAAGGTACGAAATGCAAAAATAACTGAATAAAGTTCACCTTATGCTCTTTTTTTTTGTCCTGGTCTTTTAGCATTTCAAGGTACGAAATGGGAAAAGAAGTCAATAAAGTTAGACTAAATTTATTTTTTATTTTTATTTATGTGTGGCCGAGTTAAGAGTGTTTTGGTCTTGGTCTTTTAGGAGTTGAAGGTGTTAAATGAGAAAAGAACTCAATAAAGTTCAACCAATTAGGCTTTTTAGGCCCAAGGGTTAGCTCAATAGGTAAGAGGTGCGGTCACTGGTTCGAGCCTTGTGTCGTTTTTGGTTAGGCCTTATCATTCACTAATGTGGGGAAGTATTGCTAGGTTTCCCATGTATATTTCCATATGAAAAAACAACAATTAAGTTTTTAAGACTTTTATATTTTTTATATTTTTTTAATTTTATGTGTGGAGTTTAAGAGTGTTTTGGTCTTTTTAGTATTTAGAAAGTAAAAGTTTTATTTCTTATTTTTATAAAATGATATTAATAGTGTTTTGGTTTTTTTTATCATTTATTTTGATCTTTTTAAGATTTAAAGAATAAAAGGTTATTATTCAATGTTCATAATATGAATCATTATTTGACCATTTCCACATGCAAAGGGAAGTATTCCAAAATTATAGTGTGAAATGTAGCTGACTTTGGTTTCAAACGTTTTGAAGTCAATATATGCATCTACATTTGAATAGATAGATTAGTTTGAATATGTTAAAGGAGGGTTATTTGGTTCGCATGGGATAATAAGAATTTTTCGAATTTATGATATTAATGCTTGTACATTGAATATGTGTGATTTAAAGTTTGAATGCTTTGAATGTAGTTCGGTAGGTTTAGTATATTTTATTTTGATTATGTGAAAAGACGGTTACTTTGTTGGCCTTGGCATTAAATACTAAACTAGTTTTTGGAAGTTATGATATTAATATGTGTGATTTGAAGTTGAGAGTAGTTAGTTAGGTTTAGTATTTTATTTATTTATTTTGTACTTAAATATAATATATTTGATTTTGATTATGGAAATTTATAAAAAGGTTCATTTTTATTTATGTTAATTAATTTGTTTGGTTGGTAATGAAAATAGATTGTTTATTATTAATTTTTAATTTGAGGTTGTCTAGTTAATATGTTAGTGATGAGGTTGAGATGGAAAAAGAGTATGATAAAAAAACTAAAGAAACATTGTTCATTTTTTTTACTTGGATATTATGAAATGTGGTGATTTGAATATTTAGTGGGATAATTGTGTGTAAATTTTATATATTTTTAATCAATTTATTGACTTTCTAAATTAAAAGGTGTTATCTCTAATTCAAATATTTCGCACATATTATGAATATCACATTTTAATAAAGCTTTAATGCATAAATGAACACCACCACTCTAAAAAGAAAGTCAAAATGCAATGTAAAAATATGCACCTTAAATCGTAGAAATATGCATGGTGAGGTTGTTCAAGATTTGGGATCATTAGTGGTGGTGGTGTACATTTTTGTAATGCATCATACAAAATGAAACACATAAATGCACAAATTGACCCTACAGAGGTTTGTACAATGCAAAAATGGACAATTTCACATGAAAGAAGATTTCATGCAATGTATAAATGGAAAAATTGAACCGGAAAAATAAAATGTATAAATCCACACCTTCACCCAAAGGATAATGGATCATGAGGGGGTGAAAGTGTAAATTTTTTCACCACTTCACCATCTACGCTCTTAGGGGGGTGAAGGTGTGGATAATTCACACATCCTTACGAGGTTCCACAGTGCTAGGATTGGGGAGCACATGGAGGTGTCCATTCCATATAATAATTGTATGATTTTCAAGTCTAAATAGTTGCTACAAATTTGGGGTTGTTTTTATATTCAAATGTGTTTGTTCCTTTAATAGAACCAATAAGACTTATGATGCTTTTTTTTTCTAAATAAAGTTAATCTTATTACGTGGAAAATTTTAAATACAGATATTGCACTTCTATGCATAGCATGTGTATGAATGATTATGCTTCTAGAAACTTTGATAGGGGTAACCTATTATATGGAAATTTGAACATCCACACATTTGTGGAAGCATTACAGAGCTCATAAATAATTGTAGGTGGTCAGTATTAAGCACAAATTGTTCATTTCAGGAACATTCTAATGACAAAAGGAAAAGAAATACATTAAGATATGTTATTATGCATTCAATATCTAGTATGTCTCTTAAATTAACAATTTCTTAATAATCTATAGAATTCAAAGACCACCAATTGCTCATCTAAGCAGTCTTGCATTGGGACTATGTTTAGGGAGTAAACTAACACGTTAGCAAACTCACCCTCTTTCGAGTCACAAATCTTATAGTCCTCAAACAAAAAAATTCAACACGAGTAAATATCTACCATGAATTAATGACCATGCATGATTGAACAATGGTGGTAAGTATTCTCCCAATTATAAATAGAATTGGATTGTAAAAAATGTAATCACGGTGTTGGACCTATGAGAACTGTAACTCTCTAGATCACCATATTTTGACAACTAGAGGGAATTTGTAACATGTGTGCACATCCTTTCCTTGTAGTAAGTGATAAACACTCACCAACTCAACCATTGAAAAACTCAGGAGCATGGGTAATTACCATGGCCAAGCTATGATTGATGCAATTGGCCACTTCTAGAAGAAGGAAATAATTGGCAATGATAGATTGAGCATGGTCATGAAGATTTCGAAATTGGGGGATGCAACCAGAAGAATTTGACAGGGAATCATTCGCAAACAGCTTCAACTGTCCAAGACTAATGAATTTCTAATGAGGAAAATTTGGACCTTGTGTAAGACTATATTATACCTAGTTTGCATAACTATTTACTTAGTTTAAATTCATATTATGTCTCTAAGAAAAAATATTTTTATGATGTTAGATTTGAAAAGTGTTTAAGAAGGACACTTGTTCTTGGTAATGACTGTTGTAATTTTTTTTTCCAAATAATATTAATGAATAATAATAGCAATTGGGTGGCCATGAGTAGGTATACATATGACTTCGTGAGTGGGAAATAAAATCCTACTATCTAGGGAGAGAGATTACAAGTGTCATGATTAAAAAATATTGAACTAATAACCTAAAATATAATCGGTGCTTCCAAGGCTATGATTTTCCCAAGGAGAAGGAAAATGAGAGGGAAGCGTTTAGAGGGAAGACCTATGAAAGCATTCTTTATATGAGCATATGAAATCAATATGTGGTAGATCAACAATAAATATGTACAGATCAATAGGTTGTTACATATATGAAGTAGCAATAAATGAAGAAAAAAATACTATTCAGGAACTCGTTACTAACTTGAGAGGTGACCAATTGTATTTTTTTCATTTCATTCCCTCCACCGATATCATACGTGACATGTTTGAATGACTGCAAGTTCACCTCATGTATCCCAAGTTCATGATCATTGGTGACATGTATGCATTTGTCATAAAATGGTATTCCACCACACCTTTGGCATGTCCTATCTACGCAAGGCCTTTGATAAAATGTGCAACCTTCTGTCCCTCTACACAATATGCTATGGATAAACTCTCTAGACGATGTTGGTGGCAATGTAGTTGAGCATTCCTCCACAAGAGTGTTATGCAAAACACGCAATATATGTATATATGTGTCATAATAGTAAGTGTACTCAATGTGATATCAACAACAACATGTGTTACGAGTTGTGTTTATTTTAACATACCATGGTTTGCATTTCTCAAAGGATATTTGGCCCAAGTTAAGATCATTATGTTCATGCCTAAATCTCTCATATAATTTTGTTTGTGTCATGTCAAGAAAATGTTTAATGTGGGGCTCACGATCCCTTGAACCCATTCTCAATTTTAGTACATATTTTTGGTTGGATGAAGGTCTATTATTGTCAGGCCAAAACTCCTGCACCAGTACCTTTACCACATCAATGAGATTCATATCGGAGCGTGCCAACCTGCCAATGAAGGACCAGAGATTTGTTTCACCAGATTCAAGTTGTTCTATTCTAGAACAATACCTACAGAGTGCGTTGATATATAATCCTAGAAGTTTGGATGTAGTCTTAAGAAGGAAAAGGGAACTGGTGCTTTTGTTCATGATTGATTGTGACAACACACGATGAGCTGCATTGTGATCCTTTGAACGAGATTTATTTCCAATATTAATAAATGCATCTACCAAACTTCTAACAACATAAGAACTTGGTTCATAACTGTTTATAATATTTATCCTTAAGTTTTTCCTAACAACAGTCATAGACCTAGATTTTAACAATGATATAAATAATCTACATTTATCTCCATCACATTTAGAATCAAAAAAGTTGACAAGTATCTATTGAGCTTGATATGCAATACTACGTTTAGAAAGCGTACCTTCAAGTGAACCAATGAGACTTTCATCGATCTATATACGTTTTGGAGTTCTTCAGCGTGAAGTTCCTAATGGAGGTAGGGAGGTTGGAACGACACCCTGTACCATATCACTCGGTTGGTCTGGTGTTTGAACATGAGCTTCATTTCCTTCCGTGTCTTCCTGACGGTCGGACGGTGGCAATTGGAAATCCTCTTGGGTGGTCTGAACAACATTGTCTTCTTTGAGCATACCTTCGGCATTCAATGTCTCTCTAACTTCATCACTTGTATACTCACATTCAATTAAATCTTCAAAGGTTTCAGGTAGCCTTGATGTGCACCTACCTTTTACTCCTTGATCAGTTCCATGCAGTGCTCGTTCTTCTACTGATATGGTGACCGAAGGCCCGTCAAGCGAATGTTTTTGTCTTTCTTGATGTGGATTGGTAGGAAGAACTATGGCATCCTCAAAAACCGGAATTGGTTGAGTGTCCATAGAGCGTCTTCAATTGGTCATGTCATTTATTTTCTTCTCTCTAATTTCTTCCAAGATTTCATTGGGTATCCGATTCCTTGTTGATTTTCTTACTCAATTGCGTGAGTTTCCCATAACCACAAATGATTAATGATATATATTGTTTCCTTTGCTAGCTCCTCAATGGGAAACTACCCAAGCTTGGTTCTTTCTTGCTCAATTGTCTCTAGATACTTAAGATAGGGAGAAGATTGGGAATAATGTTTCCTTTGCTAGCTCCTCAATTCCAAGAAAAAAAATGGTACAGATGCTCTATGGTGCTCCTCAATGGGAAATTCCCCAAGCTTGGTTTCTTTCTTGCACAATTGTGTCTACATACTCTTGAGCTAGGGGGAAGATTGGGAATAATACATTTCCTTTGCTAGCTCCTCAATTGCAAGAAAAAAAATGGTAGAGATGCTCTATGGTGCTCCTCAATGGGAAATTCTCCAAGCTTGGTTTCTTTCTTGCTCAATTGTTTCTACATACTCCCCCACAATGACCAACTTAATGTTTCCTTTGCTAGCTCCTTAATTGCAAGAAAAACAATGGTGGAGATGCTCTATGTGGCTCCTTGCTCAATTAATGGATTCTTTCTTGCTCAATTCATTCTTTATTTCTTGCTCCTCAATGTATACCATTCTCCAAGCAATACTTAGAAACTTGTGGTGGAGATGCTTGATTCACAAGACAATTGTGTGTGAAAATATGGTGAAGAAGATAATGTTCATGCACTGTCCGTAACCTAAATTTGTGTGTGGGCTGTCAAACCTGTGAAAATGTGTTAGAGTGTTTCTCGAACAACGAGCGCTACAGTTTATACTGAGAGTAAATGCACATGCATTATTGTTAACTAAAATGGTGGCGCGTTTTGGATACATAAAATGCATGCGCGTTTTACTCTAATAGAATTTTGTAGCATTTAAGAAGGTAGTTGCATGGCTAAGGGATCATTCAAGGTTTAGGGGGAATTAACAAGCACTCCCTTAGTCTTTGCGCCTTAACACCCCCCCTTTCTTCAACCTAACTATATTGTTTTACAACTCTAGGGATGTGTGTGTGAGAATAAGATAGGTTAAGGGGCGTCAGTAATTAGGGGATACATGGGGATATGTGTGTGTGAGAGAGAGAGATAGGTTAGGGGGTGTTAGTGGGTAATGGGAGACATACAAATATGTTGTGTGTGTGTGTCAGAGAGATAGGTTAGGGGATAATAGTGGTAAGGTCTGACAAAGGGATTTGTGTGTGTGCTCCAGAGAGATAGGATATGGGGTGCTAGTGGTAAGGTCTGACATAGGGATTTGTGTGTGTGTGCCAAAGAGATATGGTAAAGGGTGCTAGTGGTAAGGGGAGGCATAGGGATGTGTGTGTGTGTGCGTTAGAGGGGAGACATAGGTTTAGGGAGACATGAAGATGAGGATAATGATGATGGTGATGATGATGATGATGATGATGATGATGATGATGATGCTGATGACAATGATGAAGATGATGATGATGATGAAGATGAAGGTGAAGATGAGGATGTTGATGATGAGGATGAGGATGAGGATGAGGATGAGGACGAGGATGATGATGATCGTGATGATGATGGTGATGATGATGATGATGATGATGGTGATGACGATGATGTTGATGATGATGATGACAAAGAAGATCAATGATCATGGTGATGATGATGATGATGATGATGAAGATGATGGTGATAATGATGATGATGATGATGACAATGTCGATGATGATGTCAATGATAATGATGATGATGATGTTGATGATGACGACGACAATGAAGACGATGACATTGATGGTGTTGACGACAATGAAGATGATGACAATGACGATAATGACGATGGTGATGATGATGGTGATGATGATGACGATGATGTTGATGATAATGATGATGATGAAGATGATGATGATGATGATGAAGATGAAGATGAAGATGAAGATGTTTATGATGATGATGATGATGAATATGAGGATGATGACAATGGTGATGATGATGATGATGATGAGGGTGATGATGATGTCGATGATGATGATGATGATGATGATGATGATGATGATGATGATGATGATGATGATGACGATGAAGATTATGATTATGAATATGGTGATGATGATGATGATGATGATGATGATGATGATAATGATTATGACGATGACGACAATGATGAAGATGATGAATATGATGATGATGTTATCATTGATGATAATGATGACACCAATGATGATGATGATGATAACGATGATCGATGATGATGATGATGATGAATGAGGATAATTATGATGGTGATGATGATGGTGGTGGTGATGGTGATGATAATGATGATGATGACGACGATGATGTTGATGTTGATAATAATGATGATGATGATGATGATGACAATGATGAATATGTTGAAGATGATGATGATGATGACAACAATGATGATGATGATGACAACGATGATTGATGATCATGGTGGTGGTGGTGGTGGTGATGATGATGATAATGATGATGAAGATGATTATGGTGATGATGATGATGATGATAATGATGATGAACATGATTATGGAAATGATGATGATGATGATGATGATGATGATGATGACAATATCGATGATGATGATGATGATGTCGATGATGATGTTGATGATGATGATGACAATGAAGACGATGACATTGATGGTGCTGACGACGATGATGATGATGAGAATGAGGATAGTGACGATGGTGATGATGATGGTGATGATGATGACGATGATGATGACTATGTTGATGATGACGATGATGATGACTATTTTGATGATGATGATGATGATGACGATGATGATGATGATGACGATGATGAAGTTGATGAAGATGATGATGATGTTATCGCTGATGATGATGATGACAACAATGATGATGATGATGACAACGATGATCAATGATCATGATGATGATTATGATGATGATGATGATGATGATGATGATGATAATGATGATGATGAAGATGTTGATGGTTATGATGATGATGATGATGATGATGATGATGACAATGTCGATGATGATGATGATGATGTCGATGACAATGTTGATGATGCTGATGGTAATGAAGATGATGAAATTGATGGTGTAAATGGCGACGATGATGATGAGAATGAGGGTAATCACAATGGTGATGATGATGGTGATGATGATGACGATGATGTTGATGATGTTGATGTTGATGATGATGATGATGAAGATGATGAATATTAAGATGAAGATGAAGATGTTTATGATGATGATGATGAGGAGGATGAGGATGATGATGATGGTGATGATGATGGTGATGATGATGATGACGACGACGATGATGTTCATGATGTCGATGATGATGTTGATGATGAAGATGATCATGATGATCATGGTGATGATGATGATCGATGATCAATGATCATGGTGATGATTATGATGATGACGATGATGGTGATGATGAAGTCGACGATGGTGACAATGATGGTGATGTTGATGATGAATATGATGATGATGTCAACGAAAACGATGATGACGATGGTGATGATGATGGTGATGATGATGATGATGATGACTACGACGGTGATGATGATGACCATGAGGACTATGATTATGAATATGGGGATGATGATGATGATGATGACGATGATGAAGATGATGATGATGATGATGATGATGATGATGAAGATGAAGATGAAGATTAGGATGTTGATGATGATGAGGATGATGAGGATGAGGATGATGACGATGGTGATGATGATGGTGACGACGACGACGACGACGATGATGATGATGATGATGATGTTGATGATGTTGATGATGATGTTATTGTCGATGATGATGATGAAAACAATGATGATGATGATGATGATGACAACGATGATCAATGATCATGGTGATGTTAATGATGATGATGATGATGTTGATGATGTTGTTGATGATGATGATGATGACAATGTCGATGATGATGATCATGATCATGATGTTGAAGATGATAATGGCAATGAAGACGATGACATTGATGGTGCTGACGATGATGATGATGATGAGAATGAGGGTAATGATGATGGTGATGATGATGGTGATAATGATGATGATGATGATGATGATGATGAAGATGTTGATGATGATTAAAACAAACAAGAAAACAAATGAAGATAATAACGATGGTGATGATCATGACAATGATGTTGATGATGATGATGATGATGAAGATGGGGTCGGGTTAGAT
>LPNX010583326.1:1489838-1500988 GCA_001517045.1 Pseudotsuga menziesii | reverse complement strand
GTAGGGGGATACATAGTGGGGAGAGAGTGAGAGACAAGGAGAGAGAGTGGTGGGTTGTCAGGGGATTGAAGGGATTGGGTGGGGTTATAGTTAGGGGGAAAAGAGGGGGCTAGAGGTAAGAGGAGGTGGGTGGTTAGAGGTGAGGGGGGACCAATCGATGTGTGTGTGTGTGTACAGGTGTTAGGGGTTGGCGAGGGGGTTGTTAGGTGTCAGGGGTTGGAGAGTAAGAGTTATTGGGGAAGGGTTTAGTAACAGAGATGAGGGGGGTAGAGAGGTAAGAGGAGGGGAGTTAGAGGTAGCACTACAGAATTTCAACCCAAAATCCAACACCTTGCATGTCTAAAATTTGACACTTATTTGTCTCCTTTTCGACACATACACTTTGTTTTGCCGTCGGTGGCGTGACGTCGGATCTTGATCATGCGACTAATGTGGGTCGAAGATCCGACAGACCATTGTGTCATATATTCGACTATATTTCCTTCCAAAGTGTCAATCAAAATTGCATAAAGCATCGACAATCCGATGGATAGAATGGTGTTTCCGTCGGTATTTTTATCTAGCAAGTGTCGGCTAATTGACACCATCCGACACTGGAAGATTTGGCCTTCTGAAATGGACCGACACTTGAACCATCGATTGTCCAACGGGTGGAAGCGTCGGAGTCATGCCACGCCCATCGGATGTGTTTACCGGAGTGTCAGAAGCACGTCGAAAAAGAGATGCCAGTTGATGGATTTAAAGAAAAAAAATCCAAAGATTAACTAATGAACATTAGAAAGACATATTTAACTAATTAAGACAATTGTTGAAATTCAGGGTTAAGTTAGAATTTTATATAAGATAATTTAAATTTTATATTTTAATACATAACACAAAACTAAAAAAGAGCTAGATACAGAACAATATTGTTGTAATAAATTCAAAACATAATTTTTGTCTCTTTCAAATTTGACACTCCAATGGTCATTATGTTAAAGTTGGTCCTTGAGATACAAATTTTCAATTGCAATGTACATAAACTAAACAATAAGAATAGAAATAGTATCATGTAAAACAAACTAACAACTAAAGAACAATGATAATGAACTATAACAATGTTGGTTTAGATCTAGTTTGGATCTTCCTTATACTCAGATACTTTTAAGGTAACATATTGTCATTGAAAGGACAAGTCACAAAAGGATCAGATGGCATACCTTGTGAGAGAGATAAAAGATAGATTGTAGTAGGTTAAAGGTTAGGCTGCAATAAATGGCAGGCCTTTAGGATAGTCCTAAATCAAGCAAGATAGATTCTCCTTCAAATGAACAAAAGAATCTGACATCCTTAATCCATACACATAGAGACACTCTTTAATGGACTCAACTTGTTGCAATAGGCAAGACAAAGGTAAGGTAGATTTAGCAGTTTAAATAAGGTTGCAATCCCCTTCCATACAGTCCACAGAAGGTCACGAAAAATAGTCCAACAAGATCACAATTTATTTTAGCACTCCATAAGGAGATCACACCCATCCTTAAAAACCCAAAAAGAAGTCACTCCCATCCTTTATAATGGCATTAGGTTCATGACTAAATTCAGTGAACAACAACAAGGTGATAGCCTACTCCAATGAGCATCAACAAAGTCGCGGATTGCTCTAATGAGCAGCGGCAAGGTCAAGGGTCAAAATTGGGAAGCCAACAAGGTCATGACTAGTAGTAAGAAGGTACTATTCAACCCTTAGTTTCCACAAGGAGGCTATGACCTGCTCAAAAGCAGCAATAGGAAGGTTGACCCAAATCAAGAGGTCACGGGACAATGACAACCCAACTAAGTGTCACCGAGATAGTCACGGACCAGCCCTAAGGGAATCAAAGAGTTAAAAACCTAGCAAGATAAGAGTTGCACACTCACAACTTAGAAGGAGAAGGGTTACAGATTCGGGGCCCAACCCTAAGGGCATCAAACAGCTCATGGCCCAGTAAGAGAAGAGTTACACAGTCACATCCCAACAGGATAAACTAATTCAACAAGGGGGTCTCATAAGTTTATTTGGCATTTGGTAATCCAAAATGGATCTGAATTAATCCCTCTTCCAAACTTTGTAAAAAAAAAATCCTTGGAAAATTTTGAAGTCAACAATCAACTTAAAGGCTAAATTCCAACAAGAAGGTGAAATGCATCACTATGGTTGGCATATGGTTGGCATTTCACGATAACATTATCATAAACAATGCGTGCTTGATGCAAGGACAACCAGAGGGATATGGACAAAAATAATGCTGGGGAAGAATATGGGATGTAGCAGAGGAATGAGGACTAGGAGTGAATCAATCTACTGAAATATTGAAGGATGAAGAGGATTCCTAACATGTCCATAAGGAACAAAGATCATCTTTGAACCAGAGCAATCTATAAATTGCTGCCAGTGAGTAAGAATACATGAAATTTTGATGAAACTGTATAGCTCATCTTTTTAACAATTCCTAAGAATAACTAGAACTTGCCATTGCTGGTTTTCCATTTGGGTTTCCAAAATAATCTGTTGTCGAATATGTTTGAATGCTTTGTGACTGAGATCAATCTGGTTGATCGCTGATTTAATTAATGGATCAGATACAACACTTTTTCTTTGCTGGCTGGCATCTACAACCCAATTTTTATTTGTTCTATTTGCTTGGTTAATGCATTAGCTGGTGCACTATGCAATAACATGCTATGTAACCAAACATCTTCAATCCCTGGTGTGGTATGCTTTACATACAACAAAGCCCCATTGTATATATATATATATATATATATATAATTCATAGACTAATACTAATGAATGGTTGGTTTACTTGGTGCTCTATTTAAATTTTGTGTGATTAACCAGTTAGCCACAACCATCATATGGCACGGGGGAATAGTTATTAATTAAGTGTTTAGTTTGCACATTCATTATACAGCTGCTAACGGAAGCGACTCCTTAAATAAATTCGTCTCAAGCTTTGCATGGAATTATCTACCTACAGCCAGTATTATATACATAACTACTTGAGTGATCAATTCTTTGCAATTATCTCCAGCCATATATAATGCTTGTGTAATGTTTAACTGTCAACCTATTTCTAAATTACAGAATGCCATGCATCTTATTAGCCGCTGGTTTTCTGAATGGGTAGAGATATAACTATTATAATGCAATAAGCAGAGTTGGAACTAAGTTGAGAAACAATCTTGGGCTACTGGTTTTGAATTGGTGTAAACAATTTTGTCTATTTGAGAAGCATTGCAAGGATATAAGACCATTCCTTGGTTGAGCATCCATCTAGTGGAAGGCATTGTGAATCCATCTAGCCATGCTTGAAACCAATTAGAGAAGATCCATTCATTCATCCCTTTTGGTGAATAGGAAGTAGAGAACAGGAAGCTTTGAACTCAACATTACAGGATAATGGCAAAGAGTAAAAATTTATTTTGGCATCAATGTTGATGACACTGACAAGCCATAGGCCTACTGTTTGTTTTAGTTCATCTTGATAGGTTGTGACTTCAAATTACTCTCATCGTCATAATCTTATCTCTATTCCAAGATTCTAAGACTAATTGATTATGCCAAATAAAGAGAAAAGTAAAAGTGAAAAATACAAAATCTTCAAATGAAACCTTAGTTTTACACAAAACAACTATAATCCAATTTGATGGAAATCAGCCACGAATTGAACGTAAAAAAACCAAAAATAAGATAACAAAGAGTGAACGCACATAGAACAAGGAAATAAATTATATCACTAGATGTCAAAATAGGTGTTACTAGCCTCCAACAAGTAAAAAGGTTATCCAAATGCAAAATTTTATGAAGAATTATGAGTATCTATCCATCGACTATGAGATTAGATCTCCAAGTGGCTAGCTAAATATTTTCCTCATGCACCCAAAGGGAAATAAGCAAACTTGTCCTTTTTTTTTGTCTTACGTTGTATGTATATATGGTAACACCATTGGATAAAAAATTGCATAATTTTAGGTGTGTCTAGTTGACCTACCACTTCCTCTATTTATTGTGACACGGGATTCAATATGCACAGCTTCAAAATATGGATTAGAAGTGAGAAAAATAAACAACTCAAGTTACTGATAACTTTTGGGATCATGGTTATTTGTTGATAGTATTCTCTTACCCTACCATTACGTTACGAAAGAATCCATCTATGAATTTACTCTGAAGCATATGTATGATTTAGTGGGATAAAGTAGGCAATGTACCCTATATAACATTATTATTGGATGAAATTGTGCTCAAGTCCAGGTATGTACACAAGCGACGAGGCTATAAGTAAGGAAAATCAGCTAGTCAGGTTATTGATATTTTTTAGATTATGGTCATTTATTGGTAGTATTCTCTTACCCTACTATCATGTTGCAAAGGAAGCCATCGATTGAGCCTGTCTAGATTTAGTACTAAGGCCATTCTTACATATTGGATGAAATATTCCACCATTCATAATGTTCGATTATAACTGCGAAAGAACTAAGGTTTTCATAAGTTGATACATGAAAGCTAGGAGGCAGGGAGAGTATACCTCTATTCTCTTCATTTCAGCTTCTGCTTTTATTTTTTGATTACTTTCTCAGGCTTACAAGAGAATCACATGGCCATGTATTTACCCTACTCTGCCTCCTCCCATGCTGCAACTTGAGCCTCTAGGACATTCAATTTAGCATGTTCCATATCATTAGTCTTAAGTGATTTAGAAGCATCTTGCTCTTAAATTTCTTTTCTAGCCCATCCCATGATATTTGACTTTCCCAAATTGTGCACCTAGAGCCATAATTTCCCTTCTAGTGCTCTCATGCACTTGCTTCTTTGATAATTCGTGATGGTTTTTCAGGCCCAGTTGAGAATTTTTTACTTCCTCCACTGGTGCTCAACATCTTCGTAGAGTAGATGGTCATGAAATAACAAGGATCCTAGTTGAAGGTGTTGTAGCTCTGAGAGGGGTTCCTATTCTTGAAGGCTCTTGGCTTGCAATAGGGGTCATTTCTGTCCCCATATCCCTCATGGAATATGATCTCACATTTGAATTTGTTGGGGTGTAGGATAGGTGTTCAGTGGTTGGGTCTGTGATGGGCTTATCCCCCTTTTTTCTCTTTTTATTCTTTATATGATTCACATTTAACCCCTATTTCAGATTCTGCATTTCCCCAATTCTCCCAAACATTACTACCATGATATCTCACTCTAAGACATTTTTTAGGACAATAGTGTTGGAGATAGCAATCCACACCTTTATATGCAACCATCATGGATTCCCATCACAAAAAGAGAAATAACCTCAGTGGTAAAGCAGTTTATCAACCGATGGTGGATCATAGCTTTGATTCCTAGCATGTCCGATTTTCAACAAGATAACACAGGCAAGTGGTTGGTGATGGAAAGGAGACCCGAGCCAGGGTGTTATTTGAAGGTGAATTGTTAAGATAGAAATCCACGCCTTGTAAACAATCCATTATTGATTCCTATTATTTAAAGGGGTGAAGCTTAATGGTACAACAACCCATTGGCCAAAGGTAGCTCCCGTGTTCAATTCCTATTCTATCTTGTTTTCAACAAGTGATATTTGTTGTAATCAAATACACATCCAATTAGGATATGTGGAATTTGAGAGCTAAAATGACACTATCGAGGGACACACTAAATGTATTTAGTTCAATTATTTTAGATGCATTTAATATCTCTCAGTCACCAAGTGTGAATACCCTTTTCATTTAGGGCTTAACACAACCACAACTCAGCTTAAGATGGGATGCAAACAAGTCACTTCCAGAGAGGTAAGGTCAAATCATCCCTGGCCTACTTATAAGAGGTTACCACAATTCATATTAAGGTTGAGAGAGAATATCATAGTCCATATCCCATCTAGGAGAGATCAAGACAGTCACAACCCACTAGGATATCATAGCCCACTAGGATACACAGTTACAAGCCACTAGGATAGTTCTTACACGATCACATATCACTAGAATAGGCCTTACACAATCACATACCACTAGGATACACATTCACATCCCACTAGGATAGTTCTTACATAGTCACAATCCATTAGGATAGGTCTTACATAGTCACAACCCACAAGGATACACAGTCACAACCCACTAGGATAGTTATTACAGAGTCACAACTAAGGTTTAGCGGCCTCAAAGGGATGAATTCCAAGCTAATAGTCCAAGAGAAATCCATGACTACATTGCATACATTTCATATAAAGTTTGTGTATCAAAATATTTAAGCCTCAATTTTCTCAATTTTTTGAAAAAAAAAGACTTAAATAAACTAGCGAGGTATATACCAAACAAATCTTATATAATGGTTTCTTTTTATGCTAATGAAAAATCATCATTTGTATTAAAAAACAAACATCTATGTGGCAAAAAAACCTTCAATTACAAGATATGCATTGGTATGTATCATATGAAAATATAGAAAAATGAAGACAAGTTACTTGGTAGAAAATAAAAATGTTACACTTTTCAGTTGCATAGATTTTTTGGAGGATTTTGAGGTTCTCATGCATCCCACAAGAGGTGTTATCCCAATGTGCTACCATCGTTATCTCATAACCTAAAATGTAATGGAATTTTTTTTAAGGTTATTCAAAGTAAATTTTTGGGGAATCCAGCATTCCACCTCAAAACATAGGAGCAAAGAAATCATGGAGTGTAGTTTCTAAGTTAAGTTGGTTCAAGAAGTAGAGTTTAAATGAAAGTTTTTGTTAGTTTTTGAGAGTGGGTATTATTGGGATTGAACCTAACACCCAAGAATGTACACAGGTCTACAATGAAAAATATTTCACGTCGATGCATCAGATCAATATCTAGAACAATGATGCAAATATCTCCAATTTCTCCCAATATTTCCAAAACTTTATTGAGCTTTAAAGTTTTCTATTGTTCCTGACGTTTTTTGTATTTTCTATGTTTTTTAGTTCCAAAATTATGCTTGCTAATATTTTCTGAGTTTTTCAGGTCCAAGTTTATGCCTACTAATATTTTCCCCGACATTTTCCCTAATATTTCCAATATGTGTATATCTGGGCCATTAGTGATATATCCCAAGATGAAAATTGTAACATTGATCTAGAAAAATATTTGTAGCTAGGGACGAAATTTGGTAAGGGTGGTTGGAAATTTAAAAATGGTTTTGAAGCCATTTTGGAAAGCATTTATCTTTCAAGAGAAACTAGAGAAAAATATCCAAATATGTGGAGAGGTGCACAATGTGAAATACTAAAGCCCTATGACCTTCATTCTCACCAGGAATGTGTTTCAAGTGCCTATGTGCACTTCATAAACACTTGTCAGGTTGTTTCAGCAAATAGATTTTTCAAAGAAGAATTTTCTTGTTTTGGAACAACTCCAAACTTTTTGGCTTAATGATGAACCTAACAATGTAGAAATGTCAAGGATGTCAAAAGACCCCTCCCTAACTTGTAGAACATTTACATAGTCTATATTCTTGCCTCTAGTGATTGTTTTTCACCTCTATGTATGGTAATCATCATCATCAACTAAATGTATGTGTGTGCACATGCATAAATACCCAACACATAGCTCAATCAAACAAAAGAAAACATATTTATACCTTGATTTCTAGATCTTCACACTGTCTTCTTATGCTTTACCTTTCAAAACATCATTCAACATACTTCATTTTTTGTCCTATTGCAATAGCTTCATGTTAGGACCCATCAAATATATTTATGTTTGTTTATGAAAGTAACAAAAACAATCTAAATAAATACAATTCTATTACAATGTAAATTACAATACTATTCAACTATTCAAGTAAATTAATTGCTAAGAATATATCACCTGATAAAACATGGATAACCAAAAAATACTATGTATATAAGGTCATCGATCTAATCAAAACTTCATTTCTTACCTCTTAACTATGGAAATGTTTCTCAACGCGATCTGTAACAAGTTCCAATGGAGGATTCAAATAGCAATAGTGAAAATTACATAGTAAAAATATAGAAATAGATGTTTTTTAATGTATTCTTCCTTACCATTCATTGAGCTCCTCTCTATTTCGAGAATAATTTAATATTATCTACTAAACAGGACCAACCACATGAAGGTGGAAGCTCTTATGGCCCCTCCCCCCCTTCACATCACTCTCAACTCCCCAAACCCAATGCTTATACTTGCAAATAACAATTTATTTCACTATTTCACAAAGCAAATAACAATGCATCTACAATGCAAATTATTTCACTCAACAGTTGAAAAATGATTTCATTAAATAATTCTTTAAAACATTCATTAAACCATTCAATCATTCAACACCTAAAAAAACCATTCATTAACTCATTCATTAAAACATTAATTTAGTCAATTGCAGAAGAAAAAAAATCAGTAAACAATTCAGTAAAGCATCCATTCATAAAAGATTGATATTGTGCTATGCTTTCAAAAATATATTTCAAATTTACAAAAAGTTTTAGAGTGATGGATTTATAAAAGGCCTGTGCAGATATTCCGTGGCCTTGGAGTTTGGTGTTTCCAAAATTTTCCATTCACCCCATTGCAATGTCAAACCCTTATTTGAGAGTCTGTCTGCCTCTTTATTCCGCTCCCTGTAAACATGAGTGAAAGAGATCGATTCAAAGAATGAGAGAGAATGGGTTGTCTCTTCAAATAATGCATCTAGAGAAGCATTTCTACATTTCTGTATCTTATTCATCCATTTTATAACCACCATTGAGTCACCATATACTTGTAACTTTTTGCAATTTTTTTCATTGGCAAAACAAAGAAGTAATTTCAATGTCATGAGTTCTGCATAGCTGTTGGTTCCAATTCCCAGGCCGAAAGAAATTTGAAAAAAATGAATTTGATTTAGATATAAGCATGCACCTCCTGAGTTTGTGCACCGAATGCTTGTTTTCTTCCATCCAATTGCTAGACCTCCAGAGTGGCCGATGGCACTTTGCGCTGTGAAAGAGTATTGCAGAAGAAGTGATGTTAAACTAGTTTCAACTTCCAACTCCGGACCCATTGTTTCTTGTGGAAGGATGAATTTTGGTGATAGAACCTCCATCATCCTTTTTAGGGCAAGATTTTTCTGGGTGCTTGCAAGACCTCTGTATTTTAGGGAGACAAATTTCATTTGGGCACCCCATCTGGGGTTTTCACTGCTATAAGCACCCCGAAAACGGTTGTTTGTTTTCCACTTGCCTGATCCCTGAGCACCATGCTCTGGGCCGTAGAGAGGTGAGATGGTAATCCTCTCCCTTTCCCTTTGGATGTGATCCTGGAATTTACCCCTAGTCCTTTTGTAGGTATTTTTGGTTTTTGAGGGATTGGAATGTCCCTTGAATGAAGGTGGAAATGAATAGAGGAAGACTGAGTGGGAAAGAAATTTGTTATGGTGGAAGGGTTGGGCGAGTCATTCAAATATAAATCATTCAATTGATTGCTAAGGGAAGAAGTGTTCATACCCGGTGGGGGAGATGCAATTGGACGATGTTCCATCTGTTGAGGAGGCCCTTCTGCTGCTACTTCTCCCACTCTTTCTGGTTGATACAATGGTTGTTCTATGCCTTCCGATCTGAGAGGATTTTCATCTGAAGCCGTGTTTAGATCAGTTTCTTTGGAGCTCGAGGCCTCTGCTCACCTAACCCACTTCCTTCTTCCAGTTGTTGAGGGAACAAAGTTTGGGCAGTTTCTTGCCAAATGTCTTGTTTCATGACATTTGTGGCATCGAAACGAGAGCCCTTCATATTCCAACATCTGTCTTTTTAGCTTGTTTTTCCATACAAAATTAAAGGCTTCAGGAAGACTACTTCTGATGTTCAAAGAGACTAGGATCCTAGCTACCTTTTTTATTTTTGTCTGCTAAAACAAGAGGTCCGCTTCAATGAAAGTCCCCGGCTCATTCCCTATTTCACTAAGCCAGGCCGAGTTCTATAATTCCAATGGTAGTCCTGGTAGGTGAACCCATACTGGTATTGTATCCAGTTGCTCTATTTCCACATCGAACAAGGAGGTCCACTGCTTTAGCTGAAATGGGGTTTTCCCATATGTCCAGACTCTGCTGCATATGAGGTCTACATCCTCTCTACATTTGAACCGGAAGCTGAGCCATCCCTTTGCAAGTGAATTAATAACCGAGCCTTCACCTTGAATCCCTGTCCAATTTTTCCTGGCCCATTACTTCATTTTCCCCAGGGTGGGGTTTCTTCCTTTGATTTTCCTGAGTAGGGTTGATCCGTCCATCTCCATTGCTTCTTCCATGGTGCACCAGACTCCACAATTTATGTTAAAATATCTTATAGAGGGATTTAAACACTGATTATTTCATTTCCTGGAGTTTAATTGTTTGATGGCTTCTCCTGTGTGTGCTCCTTGTGACACTGAAGGATCGATTTCCCTGTTTGGAGTTCCTTGTGGTTCCTCCTGGGGAAGTTCGATGAAAATAGTTGGTGCAGCTGTGCTCTGAGGTTGGAATAATGAGTACGGGCCTCCTCCTAAGGTTGGGTTCAATGGCCATGCTGTGAACACACCTAGCAGCTCTTCATCTGGTGGAGAAACCGAAACCCTGCTCTCTTCATCTGGCAGAGAAACCGGAACCCTACTCTCGCTTCCAACTGTCGAATTTTCCAGCATGTTTTGCACTGTGTCCGGGGATGGTATACCGGTAATTTTCGGTGAGGAGAAGATGTTGAGATGTTGCTGCCATGGGTCAACAGAGTTGTCTGCCATGTATACCAAACCTACTCCAAATTCACAAAAACCTCCAAATTGAACAGACTGTCCAAAACGAAAACAAGTCATTTCTTATTATATACTATTATCTATTATATTTTTTTTTCATAAACCACCCGTTAGATATCCAACACATCTGTGTCGGATAGCTACCAGTTTTGCTTTCGCAGACGTCGACAAACTGCCCTGGTAGTGTCGGTTCCCCATCAGATATCCAACGCCACAGTGTCGGATAACCGCTAGTGTTGCTTTCGTAGACATCGAAGATACGACACTGGTAGTGTCAGTTCCCTGACACTACCAAGGTCAAAAATCTGATTCCCTTGTGTCGGATATTTGATAGCTCTATAAATATTATGTTATCAGCATTCTGATGATTGATTGTTGTCTGACACATCCATGCTAAATGT
>LPNX010583326.1:1443529-1489633 GCA_001517045.1 Pseudotsuga menziesii | reverse complement strand
TGTTAAGGAGAGAGAGGGGGGGCAGTTAAAGGTAGGTATAGGTGGAGGGGGGTTTAGTAAGAGTTAGGGGGAAGAGGGGAGTGAGGGGGGACATAAAATAATTTTAGTATTGATATAACTTACAAAACCAAATTCTTTGTAGTAGCTTATAATTCGCACATGTTGTGATTCATAAAATCGCACTCCCATTTTGTATCAACGCACACGCATTATTGTTCATTAAAATGGGCATGCGATTTGGTTAAATTTAAAAATGTATTCCCTCTAAATGATAAGCTCGATCCTCCACCCATGCTTGCATGGTGCTCTTATTCCTATGTGTCTGCTTCAGACTTTGCTTCGGATTCAACATGCCTATGCCTTGGAGTATGATAAACCATAGCTAATTCAACATTATATCCAAATTTTCAATATGCTCGTGTTTAGCCGTTAGTATGATTATGCTGCACACCTCCATTTTTTATGAGATTTTAGAAACAGATATGGTTTTTTTGCATATTCTAAATCGGTAAATTTTAACAAGAATACATAATTTTTTCTATTTTTTTCTTATTTATCTTCTGTCATCACTCCTCAACTCAAAAAACACATTGTTAGTGTTTCATCCATATCTCTTTCATTTCTCAGCCATTTTAAAAACAAATTGTATGGTGCACTAAAGAACACCGACCTCTACATGCTATAAAAAACCCATTTCCAAATAATTGCATTAAGACATTCAAATGCTGCACCCAAAATTGACATGCTATTTTTGAGGTTTGATCTCTTAGATAATTAAAAAAAAATTAAAAATATAATTTTTATTATTGGAAAAATAGTCTTGCACTAGTACTATATGTTCTCTATATGTATATAAGTTTTCATAAGTTTATCCCATCATTTAGTCACTCACATTGCACCCACAAAAACATATACATTATAATTTGTGCCAAAAATAAGAAGTGTCCATTAAAACATATCTAACTTTAGATAGTTAACAACATTTTCAATAGAAAAAAATTATATATTTGGAAAGGCAATTAAATTTCCTACATTTCTTGTTTTTAACTCATCAGAATATTCATTGTGTAAGTGTCTCAAAATATCCATTCAAGTTGATGGATGTCTGCTTTTTTAGTTTTCTATTGCATCTAACGCGCCAAAAGAAACCCTCAACTTTGTGCACTCAGCCTAAATAGAGTTATTTTAATTCAAATATTTCACACATATTATGAATATCACATCCTAATAAAGCTTTAATGCATAAATGAAAACCATCACTCTAAAAAGAAATTCAAAATGCATTGTTAAAATATGCACCTTAAATCCTAGAAATATGCACGGTGAGGCCATTCAAGATTTGGGAGCATTAGTGGTGGTGGTGTGTAGTTTTGTAATGCATAATGCAAAATGAAACACATAAATGCACAACTTGACTTTAGAGAGGTTTGTACAACGAAAAATGGACAATTTCACCTCAAAGAAGATTTCGTGCCATGTATAAATGGAAAAATTGAACGTGAAAAATAAAATGTATAAATGCACACCTTCACCCCAATGATAATGGATCATGAGGGGGTGAAGGTGTAAATTTGTTTACCCGTTCACCAGTTACTCTCTTAGGGTGGTGTAGGTGTGGATAATTCACACATCCTTAGGAGGTTGCATAGTGTTATGAGTGGGGAGCACCTAGAGGTGTTCATTCCATATAATAATTGCATGATTTTCAAGTCTAAATAGATGCTACAAATTTGGGGTTGTTTTTTGCTTCAAATGTGTTTGTTCCTTTGATAGAACCAATAACACTTATGATGTTTTTTTATTCTCAATAAAGTTAATCTTATTACTTGAATGTTTTTAAATACAAACATTACACTTCCATGTATAGCATGTGTATGAATGATTATGCTTCTAGAAAGTTTGATACGGGTAACCTATTATATGGAAATTTGAACATCCACACATTTGTGGAAGCATTACAAATCTAATAAATAATTTTATGTGGTCAATATTTAGCACAAAGTGTTCATTTGAGGAACATTCCAATGACAAATATTTCTTTAGGAAAAGAAAGAATTCAATATTTGTTATTATGCATTCAATATCTAGTACGTCTCTTAAAGTGACAATTTCTTAATAATATATAGAATTCAAAGACCACCAATTGCTCATGAAAGGATGCTTGCATTGGGACTATTTTTAGCGAGTAATTACTAACATGTTAGCAAACTCACCCTTTTCCTAGTCACAAATCTTATAGTCCTCAAACAAAAAATTCAACATGAGTAAAGATCTACCATGATTTAATGACCATCCATGGTTGAACAATGGTGGTAAGGATTCTCCCAATTATAAATAACATTGGATTGTAAACAAAATAATAACAACGATGGACCAATGAGAACTATAACTCTCTATATTACCATATTTTGACAACTAGAGGGATTTTGTAACATGTATGCACATCCTTTCCTTGTAGCAAGTTACAAACACTCACCAACTCGGCCATTGAAAACCTCACCGAGGATGGGAAATTACCACGACCAAGCTATGATCAATGCAATTCCCCACATCTAGAAGAACACGAGCAAATAATTGGCAATGATAGATTGAGCATGGGCATGAAGCTTTCAAAATTGGGGCATGAAGCTAAAAGGATTTGATAAGGAAGCATTGGAAAACAACTTCAATAGTCCAAGGATAATGAATTCCTAAAGAGGAAAATGTGTGCCTTGTGTAAGGCTATATTATACCTAATTTGCATAATTATTTACTTAGTTTAAATTCATATTATGTCTCTAAGAAAAAATATGTTCTTATGTTAAAATTGAAAAGTGTGTAATAATGTTCTTGACACTTGTCCCTAGTAATGACTCTTGTAAAAAACATTTTCCAAATAATATTAATGAATAACAATAGCAATTGGGTGGTGATGAGTAGGGATACATATGACTTCGTGAGTGGGAAACATAATCCTACTATATAGGGAGAGAAATTACAAGTGTCATGATATAAAATATTGAACTAACAACCTAAAATATAACTAGTGCATCCAAGGCTACGAGTTTCCCAATGAGAGGGAAAATGAGAGGGAAGCCTTATGAAATCAGTCCATATATGAGCAAATGATAGGAGGCATGATGCTACAAAGTATGTTGAGAATAATTGTTCTGCGAACACATGAGGAGTGTTAGGAAATTTCTATGAATTGTTTTCTAGTGAACTGACATGGATACTGGTTATAAGAGTTATGTGGTTGAACTAAGAGGTATAAAATACATAATCCCACTAAAGCTCTTATGAGTATGGGTGTATACACCCATACTCATAAGAGAGTTATTGGGATTACGAAATTGCAAAGGAGGATGTTCATCCTTATGGAGTGGCAATGCATGTTTGGGGGTAACTTTCAAGCAAGTAATTTTTGGTTGATCAAAGTTTATGGTTGGGAGGTACATGGCAATCCCAACAGTTGTTCTACAACTATTGCAAACGAGCTAGAAGCATTATCACTATTTGTTATATGAATACATTTTTCGCTAATAGTTACTATTTTCTTAGTTGCATTTTTTTAATCTTTTTTAATCATTACACTAGTACAAAGTTAGAGATAAGTGACGAGGTGACCAAGAAATTTGGTCACCGTAGTTTTTTCAAGGGATAAATGACCAAAATTGAGAAATTTAATTGAACCAACTAAAACTGACCAAGGTAAATGACCAATTTGGTCACATGATAAGAACTAAGCTAAAAATGACCAAGATAAATGACCAATTATGTCAGGGGATAAGAAATAAACTAAATATGGCCACATAACAATTGGTCATTTATTTGGTCTTTTTAGTTGTCACTCTGACAATGGAAAATTAGAACTTTGGAAATGAATTTGTACAATTTACTAAATTCTAACAGTGCAAATGGATTCAGAGGGGGTCTCTCAATCTATCTACAATGTTAGAATTTAGTAAATTGTAGGCTTCCTTGTGTGTCGCAGCTCAGCATTATTGCATGAAACAATTTGCATTGCTTACATTAACAACCTTATACATACTCTTATGTTCTGAGAGCAGAAGCAATTTGCTTATCAAATTTACATCATTCACAAGGTATCATAATTAATTTTCAATACATCTATGGTACAAGAATTAATAAATTACATCCCAAGACAAGATATCCCAAATACCACATGACTAAATTAAAAATCACCACATCACAATTGGTCATTTGTTTGGTCAATTTAGTTGTGTCACTTCGACAATGAAAATTAAAAATTTGATAATGAATTTGTACAATTTACTAAATTTTAACACTGCACATGAATTTCAAGACCCCCTACAATGGGGTCTTACCCTATAGATTAATTTGGAGACTAATAAAACATGTTTTATCCTTCAACTCTTCCATCGTTTTTTAGAACTAAAGAGACTTTCTCAATATCTTCCATGGTGGATGACTTCATGCCATTTCTGTATATACGATTAAGTATTTCCTTTTGTTGTAATTTTGGTTTCCATCTTGGAGTAGACGACATACCTTCAGTAGTATTGTTTTCTGCAATCAAACATTAAAAAGCAGGGTAAATCAATATTAATGCAGTAATCACCTTTTTTTCCAATAAAAACACAATGTATTTAGACTATCAATAAAATAAATTGAATAATTACAACAATACCTACAATACCTTGGTCGGCCATGGTTGATTTCTTTTGGTCATCTTTTCGTTAAATCGTTGGATCTGGAAATCAAATGAGATTGATGAAATGGAGATCACTAGATCTGGAAATCAAATGACATAGATGAAATGGAGATGAAAATGTGGGTGAAACAAACATCTTCATGTAGCTTTTAATTTTTAATCTGAAGGTACAAAATGAGAAAATAACTGAATAAAGTTCAACTCATTAGGATTTTTCTTGTTTTTTTTTGTGTGTTTTGTTCTTGGTCTTTTAGCATTTCAAGGTACGAAATGGGAAAAGAAGTCAATAAAATTCAACTGATTAGGTTTGTTTGTTTTATTTATTTAGTTAGTTAGTTAGTTATTTTTATTTATTTTTTTGTGTGGTGAGGTTAAGAGTGTTTTGGTCCTGGTTTTTTTAGCATTTGAAGGTACTAAATGAGAAAAGACCCACATTTGACCACGGTATCCACATTTGACCACTCATTGATGATGCATATCCACTCAAAACCACATTTGTCACCATTTGCATCAACTATCAAGCTATGTCATCGTATGTTCCATTGTAGAGCAATGACATTGTAAATATTAAAAAGAAAACGCATTATTAAAACACAAAACCAAATTAACCAAATGTAGATTCCATTACAAGTCATTAAAAAAAAAAATCCATTTCATTACAAATGGTAAACCATACACATAGCATAGTATTCTTCAAATAGTCATAACATCGAAATTTACAAATGAAAGAGCCATGAAAAGGTTTCAAAAAGTTGTTTATACAAAATACGAAAATGATTTAACAAACCCCAAACAATGAATGAATTAAACCACACATTTCCGAGACCAAGTTTCGAAACCCTGTAACATCCCCGACCCTCCGACCAGTGAAGAGGACACTACCCACTACTGCTATCTACCTGAGAAACTAGAACCATAAAATGTAAAATAAAATGCATTGAACTGAAGATACACAAATGCATAAAGAGTTAACATTCAGCGGAAGCAATTCATGTTTAGTTCAAGCATTCGACACATTTTACATGTTCATCATAATTTACATAAACAAAACAATTGCATGGGTGATTACAAAAGAATACTTATCTTCGAATGAAGCTCCCTGCAACCAGCTATGTCGCTGCAACGTTCCACCCAACCATAGGCCAGTGTGCTCCTTAATCTCTCAGCAACACGACCACCCTCGAGCTGGGCGTCATTCCCACAAGGAATAAGGAAACTAAATAGGCTCACACATAGCTAAAGATATGTCAAAACTCAATCAAGCCAACATGGCTGGGTTTATCAGGTTATCAGGAGATGAAAGCACTATCTGCTAAGCTAGTGGGCTCATTGAAGAGCTAAGGATGCCTACACAAGAAATAGCTTGACACCTAAGACATCAACACACACCCAACACAAGGAATCATTCCCTTCTCTTCTGCACAGTGCCTCAAGCCATTACTTCCCTTCCAATTCTATTCAAGGGGGGTAGAGAAGAGAGTCATTCCTCTAGCTCTATTTATGATGCTCCTGCACAACACTAGGTTTGTCAAGCAGACTCCTTTCCACTCTTACCCAGTCCAAAGACCAATTGCATACACAACAATATACACCATTTCTGGGTAGAGGAGAATAATTCAGCCACAGAATTAATTTCCACAGAGGGTAAGAAAAACCCAATAACAATAGGTCATAACCCAAGGACGTTTTGGCCCTAACGTGGCCAAAAACAAATTCATCAACAAAACTCAAGAGGATGTGTTCTCTCCTCAAAATCATTGGGCAACACAAAAATGATTTTTAGCTTGGTAACATTGGGAAAATGCAACAGGAAAGGTTGGGGAAGAACCCAACCATAAGAACATCAAAAAAACAAAATTCTTAGACTCCAGCAAAATGAAGAACCATTGTCCACGAGATGAAGAAATACACAGCAAATCCAAAATCATGGATTTCACACAAAGCAACTTCCTAGTTGCTTCACGGAGCCCCAACGTGGGTGAATGTTAATGATAAAAAGGCCCAGTAGCCCAAATCGTGAAGGAAGAACACACAACCAGCAAAACTGTAGAGGTAAAAGCCACTCCTAAGCTTCCCTGCATGAGCAAATGAAAACGTGGGTGTATGGCAGAATGGCATATGTTTTTGGGCATTTTCCTTTCTAAGGAATTCAAAACATATTTTTCAAGAATGAGTTCTCTTCCCAATTCGAATTTCTTCCCATACTCTTCCCACTCCATACAATAACTAACTAAACCACATTCTGGCATAATTTAATGATTGGTAGTTGATTGATTGATGGGTTCTCCCTTTGACATTTCGATTTTCCCCATTGGCCTAGAGGTTTATATAATTTCACTCACTATTCCTTAGGAAAATCATTCCCTTTTCATTATGGTTGCATTGACTTAGCTGGTTGTGGGGATTTTTAATTAAAATGCATATTTACATGATGCCAAAATTATAATGTGCCAGATAGCACAATATACCATCTGCAACGATTTTAATCATCGGAGCATAAAACATTATATCGATGGTGGGGATTTTTCCTTTAGCGCCACACCACGATTAATTACAATCTATACATCATATACATTTTAATGAAAACAGGGTCGAAACTGAGGTGTTATATTCCCCTCCCCCTTCAATAGCACTGTGCTCAGTGCTTTACAAAATTAAACAAAATGCTACACTGGTACCGCCTCAGTTCTCCGCAGAATTGAACAAAAATGGGTGCACCAATCACATGGCATCCTCCAGCTCTCATGTAGCCTCTTCAAGAGTATAGTGCTCCCATTTCACCTTTACCTTCCCTATGGATCGATTCTGGAGCATTGTGACCTTCCTGTCAAGGATGCATATTGGCTCTATTTGGAACTCTCCCTCAAGTTCCACCTGAATCACATCCCAATTTATCACATGGTTAGGTTCATGTACATATTTCTTAAGCAAAGAAAAATGAAAAACATTATGAGCTCTAGTTTTAGCAGGAAATTCAAGTCTATATGCAATTGGACCTATTCTTTCAAGCACTTCAAATAGTGCATAATATCTAGGTGACAACTTGGCACAACTTCCAAGCTTCAAGGAACTCTTCTTTTCCCTCACTCTAAGGTAAACATGATCCCCTACACTAAACTCTTTGTTCACCCTATGCTTATCTGCATAGCGTTTCTGTCTGTCGTGGGATGCTTTCAGATTCTATTTGATCTTTACAACCTCTTGCTTCATATCCTTGACTAATTCTGGACCAAGCACAACCATGTTCACTGGATTATCCCAAGTCACTAGTTTCCTACACCTTCTACCATACAAAGCTTCATACGGACTCATCCCCAAGGATGCCTACTATCCATTGTTATAAGCAAACTCTACCAAGTGTAAGTAGTCTTCCCACTTGGTGGTTTTGTCCATCACATACATGCGTAGCATGTCTTCAAGCACTTGATTTACTCTCTCTGTCTATCCATCGGTCTGAGGGTGGTAGTTAGTTCTAAAGTTCAACTTTGTACCCAAATCAGCAAACAACCCCTTCCAAAAATTGTAAGTGAACTTGACATCTCTGTTAGAGACTATTGCCTTAGGCAACCCACGCAATTTGAAAATATCTTTCATGAATATATTTGCGATGTCTTTAGTCTTATGCATAGACTTAACCGGTATGAAATGCACTGCCTTTGTCAACTTGTCCACCACAACCATGATGGAATCATGTTGTCTCCAATTCATTGGCAATCTCATAATAAAACCATAAAAATAACTTCCCAATTCAATTCTGGAATTGGAAAAAGCTGCAACAAACCTGTTGAGTGTTGATGCTCAACCTTTACCTGCTGACATTTCATGCACCTTGAAATATATTCAACCATATCCTTTTTCATTCCTGGCCAAAAGTAATATTTTCTGGCTGTAGCAATTGTCTTCTGATATCCTGGGTGACCAAAATATGGAGCTTGATGGATTTCATCCATAACAACTCTCCTCAACTCTGCTACACTTGGAATATAAATTCTGCCTTTATAAGTAAGAATTCCATTTTCTTCCAATTTATATCCCTCATATCTCTTCTCAAGACTTTACTGCTGCAATTTGTCTTCTACTTGCTCATACAATTCATCTCGAGCAGTATGATTAACAATCTACTGCCTCAAATCTGATTGGCAAGTACTAAGAGATTCCACATGCATTTCTTGCACCTTCCTGCTAAGTGCATCAGCTACCTTATTCTCTTTTCCCTTTAAGTGCTTGATTTCAAAATCAAAATCACATAAAAACTCCATCCATATCACTTTCCTAGAATTTAGAGTAGGTTGATCAAATAAATACTTCAGACCACAATGGTCTGTCCTTATCTCAAATATTCTTCCCATCAAGTAATGCCTCCACATCTTGAGAACATGTACTATGGATGCAAGTTCTAGATCATGAGTGGCATAGTTCTTCTCATGTGCATTCAGCTTTCTTGACTCATAACATATCATTTGTTTTTCTTGCATAAGGACTCCTCCAAGCCCTTGTCCGCAGGCATCAGTACATACCACAAAATATTTCTTTGGGTCTGCAACCTTCAATACCGGCACTCTGGTGAGAAATTTCTTCAATTGCTGGAATCTTTCTTCACACCTCGATGTCCATTCAAAGTTTATCCCCTTATTTTGCAAAGAAGTGATGGTATGTGCAACTTTGGAGAATCCTTCAATGAATCTCTAGTAGTATCCTGCAAGTCCCATAAAAGATCTTGCATCTGTCACATTTCTTGGAGTAGGCCAATTCATAATGGCTTCAATCTTTTCAGGGTCCACAGATATACCCTCTTCCGATATAATGTGACCCAAATACTGAATTCTATCTCTATAGAAGTCACACTTGCTCAGCTTTGCATACATTTGATGTTCCCTGAGCAATTCCAATGTCAATCTCAAATGCTCTTCATTCTCTTCCTCATTCTTAGAATAGATAAGACTGTCATCAAGGAAAAAAAGAACAAACTTGTCCAAATACCGTTACTGAAGAAACTATTCATAAGACACATAAATGTAGTCGGTGCATTTGTGAGACCAAATGGTACCACTACAAACTCATAATGTCCATACCTTGTTCTGAAGGTTGTATTATGAATGTCTTTTTGCTTGATTCTCCCTTGATGGTAACTAGTCCTCAAGTCAGTCTTGGAAAATACCTTTTCTCCTCTCATTTGATTAAAGAGTTCATCAATCCTAGGAAAAGGATATTTGTTCTTCACAGTGACTTTGTTCAGCTATCTCTAATCAATACACAACTTGAGTGTACCATCTTTCTTCTTTACAAACAAAACTGGTGCTCCCAAGGAGACACACTTGGCCTAATATACTTCTTCTCCAATAACTCTTGTAGTTGCATCTTCAACTCTAGGATCTTAGGTGTACTCATTCTGTAGGGTGTCTTGGACACTGGCACTGCTCCTGGCACAAGTTCAATTCTAAAATCAATGTCCCTATTTGGAGGAAGCCCTGGAATCTCATCACAAAACACATCCCTAAATTTCGGCAACACATGAAAGTCCTCCAACCTAGGAGTTTCAATATATGTTTCCTTCAAAATATGATCTACATACAACTGGAAACCTTTCCTACATAACTTATTCAACTACATTGCTGGAATATTCCTCATAGAAATCACCTTTGGAATACCTCTTACCACTACTGGGTTTCCTTGTTCATCCATGCATTCGAAAGTCTTATTGTAACAATCAAGCTTTACCCTATGGGATTCTAACCAATCCATTCCAATGAGGACATCATAGGACCCAAGTGGTATAACATTCAAATCTACACAAGTGACCAAACCATTCATGCCCAATTGACATTTCTCTACCACTTCACTAACCTTTCTCTTATTTCTAGTGGCTAGCTGAACTAACCAAGATTTGCTATGCTTTACTTTCTTAAAATCATGAATATCCACTACTCTAAGAGTAATTTAACTGCAAGTAGAACCGGCGTTAATCAAAATAGAAACAGATTGCTCAATAATATTACCTGCAACTTCAACCACAGTTGACTACTGATCTTCCTGGAGGTCCTCCACTACTGCATAAATACTGGGGATGGCCCTTGCTACTTGACCCATTGTTCCTACTTCTTGAATGTTGTAAGTTGGTCTTGCACTCTCATTCTCAAGTGGAAAATTCTTGCACATGTGGGGTCCTCCACATTTCCAACATTGGAGAGGTTCTTTGTTCTGCTGTGGATCTCTAGGATTTTCTCCCATCACTCTAGCTGGCTACTTCTCAGCTTGTGATGGTTGCTTCTGATGATTCCTAAAGTTAAAATTTTTGAAACCTTTCTTCCTTTGGTCATACTTCTCATTCTTCTTGTCCTTCCATGTCTTATGATAATTAGGTTTACCTTTTCTTTGCTCATAGCAATACTTAGCCTTCCGTATTGCTTCTTCAAGCATTCTAGGTTCATAAAACTCAATTCTTTCTTTGTAAGACTGAGGCAATCCACTCAGGAAATGCTGAATTTTCACTCTTTTGTATTTGATGTACCTGACATACCTCAATAGTTCCAAGAACTTATTTGCATACTCTTCCATAATCTCTTGTCCTATTCTCAGCTCACGGAATTCTTTATGTTAGATTTTTATCATTCAAGATGCCATTATGATCTTAGGATCTTTAACTGAGAGAATAACATGCACATCAATAAAACACAAGAGACAAGAGACACAAAGAATTTTCCACAGGGAAACCATAAAGGAGAAAACCCTACAACTTCCTCATATATAGAATCAGCACCAAAATTAAAACCCGAAAACATAAAGATGATCTCTTGACAACAGCAGTCTCTCTCTTGTCCCAATAACTTCTCCTCTCACTCATACGCTCCAATGAGTTAGTGTGTGTGTTATAAATAGAGAGACTCACTCTCTATTTATATTCTTTCGTTCACTTGGAACCCACTCTAACATGTTGGCCTCACTTAACAATTACTTACTAGAGCCGACATCTCTAGCAGTGTCTAATAACCCTATTGCCCCACAACTTGTGGGGACTTTGCCTCCTTCGACCAATAGGAGGGTAACACAACGGTGGGGAGTATTTCCCCGACTTACAATGACTCACCTAGGGTTTACTTCACTAGGATATTCTAATAACCCTAGGGCCCCACAACTGTGGGGACTTTAACCCTTGAATAATAGGAGGGTTACATTAGAGGAAATTTCAACTCAAAATAGGCCTTTTAACTTTAACTCAAATTCCATGTCATCATGTGTTAGCCAATGAAATTGATTTAAATTTGAAATATCGTATAGGTCTTAAACACTTTTTTAATATAAATTTGGGGATAGGTATCATAAAAAAAAAAACTACTTTTTGGTTTGTATTTTCGACATATCTCCCTGTGTTTTTACTCAAATTTCGATCGGGAGAGCTCGTTGGATGCGGAATTGAATTCTGCATCCAACGAGTACCCACTTGGAATACTTTTGATAGACCTCACTACCGCAAAAACAATAAATAATTTTGGGGTAGCAGGGTCCATCAAAAGTATGTCGAGTGGGTACTCGTTGGATGTGGAATTTAATTATGCATCCAACAAGCTCTCCCGATCAAAATTTGAGTAAAAACACAGGGAGATATGTCAAAAATACAAACAAAAAAGTAGTTTTTTTCTTTTCTTCCTCCAAAATTAATAAATGTTATTTTTATTATTTTAACTATTATTTTATTATTTTTTTTAGGAGGCCCATTTTGAGTTGAAATTTCCTCTAATGCCCACATTGACTTGACATGACTTTCACATTACAAAAAATTCCCGATCAGAACATCGGGGCATGACATGACTCAAGTACATTACAATACATCTTGGAATAAACATCGGGTTACAATAGATAAGAAATACAAGTGAATACATTCTGAAGTTACAATTACATCAATAGTCCCTCTTAACTAGGAAGATATTCTCTCGACACAATTTCCATCACTGGTCTTCTTCTCTGGATCATCTCGTCATCTGCATCTTCAATTAATCTTTGTCTTCAAGTCATCTTGATCTTCAGATATGGATCATCACTTGATCTGGATCATCACTCAATCTGGATCATCATCACTGGATCTGGATCATCACTCGATCTGGATCATCATCAGTGGATCTGCATCATCACTGGATCTGGATCATCATCACTAGATCTGGAGCATCATCTCTGGATTTGGATCATCACTCGATTTGGATAATCACTTGATCTAGATCATCATCACTCAATCTGGATCTTCTCTAGAGCATCATCTCTGGATCTGGATCTTCTCTGGTCATTATCATATGTGTTATCTCATGATTCTCCTCGTCATATGAATTTCTATAGATCCAGCCTTCTTTCATGCTGGTTGTAGTCCTATCCATCATGTAGGTCTTCTTTAGGGCTTATATCTGACCTACTCATTAAAATTTCCTACCCAGCACTTACATCTAACCTACTCATCAGAAAGGCATGCCCAACACTCACATCTGATCATGTAGGAGCTTACAATCACATCAGAAAGGCCCAGCACTCGCATTCACCAGCATGATAGGACACTACTATCATCTGTGAAAAGGATTCATCACTTACATCTGACCTACTCATCAGAAAGGCATGCACTCGCATATGATCTGGTAGGAACCAAATCCTACACCCTCATTAGAATGGCCTTCAGTCCCAAACTGAGCTACCTGGTAACGGACCAGGTGTCTCCATTCTCCTAGAGAATGGCAATTTCCCTTACATATGATCTGGTAAGAACCAAATCCTACACCCTCATCAGAATGGCCCCCAGTCCCAGATTGAGCTACCTGGTAATGTACCAGGTACCTCCACTCTCTTGGAGAGTGGCAGTTGCCCTTACATATGACCTACTCATCAGAATGGCTAGCACTCATATCTGACATGGGAGGAACTTAATCCTTTAACCATGATAGAATGGCTTAGCCCTTACATCTGACCTACTTGTTAGAATGGCTCTCTTAGTCCCAAACTGAGTGTTCCTGGTAACTGACCAGGTACCTCCATTCCCAGAATGGCATTCAGAACTCATATCTGACATGGAAGGAACCAAATCCTCTCACCATGACAGAATGGCTCAGCCCTTATAACTGACCTGCTCATTAGAATGGCTCTCTCAGTCCCAGACTGAGTGTTCCTGGTAACTGACCAGGTACCTCCATTCCCAGAATGGCATTCAGCACTCATATCTGACATGGAAGGAACCAAATCCTCTCACCATGACAGAATGGCTCATCCCTTATATCTAACCTGCTCGTCATAATGGCTTCCGGACTCGTCACTTCCCCTTAGAAGGGCCCTCGATCTGGAGAACACCAAGCTTCTCCTTGAAGTACTCAAACTTCACTCTGGCCAATGGCTTCATCAACACATCAGCTATCTGATCATCCATCGCAACATACTAGAGCTTCATTGCTCCCATCTGCACCATATCCCTGATATAGTGATACTTGATCTTGATATGCTTCGACTTGTCATGGAACACTAGATTCTTTGACAACTTCACACAATTCTAGTTTTCATAATGTATACAAGTAGCATCCAACTGGAGATCAAATAAATCAGACAGTAGCTTCCTCATCCATACTACCTCACAACTAGCTGAACAAGTTGCGACATACTCTGCTTTAGCTATACTCAGTTCCATACAGGATTGCTTCCTGCTAAACCAAGAGATCACACCTGATCCCATACTGAAGTGCTCTTCCTATCGATGGCACTGCCTGCCCAATCTGAATCAACATAATCCTCCAGGTTAATCTTCTGATTCATATCATACTTGAGCCCATACTCAGCTGTACCCTTGCATGCTTTGCAACCATTAGGTGAACATGTCTCAATGTGTTTACAACAAATCAAATATCTGGTCTTAGGTACATCAAGGACCCAATCATCTGATGATACATCATAGCATCAACCATCTCTGATGAAGCATCACTCAATAGCTTCATGTTCGATGCCATATGTGTGGTCATCGCCTTACATTCCATCATCCTGAACCTCTTCAGGATCTCTACTACATATTTTTATTGTCCACACCTCCATGACTAGAAAATAGTGCATCGACACATAACAAGAGCATCACTGGTCTTCCACCTTCAACCTTGAAGCAAAGGTTGGAGTCCACTTTACTCTCAGTAAGCCTAGAGCCATCAGTAATCTATCCATCCTATTGTACCATGTTGATCCTTAGGATTTTCTGTAGTCACTCCCTCTGAAGCATCATACTCCCTATGTCTTTCGTACTCTATAAACTGAAACATTCTATACTGAAGTGACAAGTAGCTTCCTCTGCTACTAATATTCTATGTATCCATCTAGGATCACTGGATACCAATATCCTTTGTCTTGAACTTTTTCAAAATTTCTTCTCACACCCATCTGTGAGCTTGTCATCCTCTATCAACCTTGTAGCATAGGTTCATATCTTCATCAAGCTCATCATGTATGTGTTATCCCATGATGTTTCCATCTAATGCATGATGGAACTATGAGCTTTCCTTCATGTATCGATACTGCATCCTAGACATCATTCTTCTTGAACTTGTTCATAGCTGGAAGGTTCTGCATCAATGATGTCGCTACATTCGTCATATTATTCTTCATCTTGAACTGTCGTCACTTGTTCTTTGGAACAAGTCTCATCCTTCTTTGCTTGTAGGAAATTATGTATGCGATCTTTCCTACAAGTCAAATGAATTTGTATGGTTAGAAACATTTCAGAAGGAATATTCATACTGGAAAATTCTTATGCATAAATATATGATCATGAACTACTTTAGCCAATACAAAATTCATCCATATCTCACAGAAACTTTTCTAGATGCCTTCCATCTATACCAGGACAACATTGAGATTGTGCACTAATCCAATATGTTAGCAAAGAGGTTTCATTCTAGATAAGTAGCAATGGAGAGTTGTATAGCACCATGAGCTACTTACCCATCACATGCATATTACTAGTATACTGTCATTAATGCAAACATCCTATCATGCATAACACATCAACTGAATATAAACAAATGCATAACAAAACAATATTATGAAATGACAGTTGCATACTTATCTTTATTTTTTTTTTGGGTAGACTCCTTCTTGAGCCTTCAGCTTCATCATCTTCTTCATTCATAATAGCATCGTTTCTTATCCAAATGATAAGATGGATAAGAGGTTCTTTAAGATTTGATTCCTTCGTATTCCTCATCGCTTGAGGGATCTTGTTTGGATGGTAAGAGCTTGATCTTCAGTTGCTCCCATCTTCTCTTCTTGATCTTCTTCTTCTTGTATGTGCTCTTCCCAGAGTCTACTAAAAGTAATCACTTCCTTCTGGCACACATTCCTCACATGAATGAATCCCATGATCTTGGGAGACCATTCAAGGTGGCTATCACCACTTCTGCATTCTCCACTTCTTCTTCTACTACTACAAGTTGTTCTCTGATTTGAGAGACCCCCGTAAAGTATGACTGTATGGTCTCTGCATTCTGGATCTTTACATTCTTCAACTGGTTTCTTCACATCATATTCTGAATTATGTTCTTCCCTTCAAATAATTTGGTCAAGGAATCAAACATCTTCAGTGTCTGTAGGGGAGACACTTTTGGTACAAGTTGATCCGTGACTAAATCAGCAATGGTCTTCTTGGCCTTAACCAAGTTCTTCTTGTGTAAGGATTTGAGCCTCATCTCCCTCTGGAACTGGAACCTCTCTACTTGTGTAGGTGTCCAATTCATTTTCTTCAAGGAGATCATATGATTCATGCTTGGAAGTTTTCAAATTTACCAAGCTTATCATCAAACTGATGTGATAAATCACTTTGAAATGAGAACCTCAAATGGAAATAACAAAAGATTAGATCTTACTGATTTGAGGTGTTCATCCCGGTTCCGGAGCTCGTTGATCTAGGGCTTGTCAGAGAAACCCTAATTTTAAAAACTTGGAATCATTCAGATCTAATTGGATAGAAATATACATCTCTTCAAGTTGAGCTGTCCAATGTACTCCTTTTCTGAAAATAGTGGAGGGAAGCTCCCGGAACAGGAAGCCCTAGTTTTCCAATTCCTTCTTCATAAATGCCTATTACTATTTCTGCGGTATCTCTAACATTACTACTCCTCTGTATCAGAAATTTTTCACTGAGATATCCTCACATTTCCCTGTTCCAACACCATAAGTTTCATCAGAATTGGTTTCACCAATTGGGACTTATGGTCATTTTCCCAAGGTGACCTGTTATAGGAATGTTCAGAACAGCAAAGTTGTATGGAATGCCATGTGTCACTGGTTCATTTTATGAGTCTAAAACTAGGACCCAGAAATTACAGTCTGATCCCTTTTTGGAACATCTTCAGAAATCACATTTGGACCTTTGTAGCCCAAGATATAGCAATTCTCCCCAAGTGTCCTATTTAGGGATGAATTGTGGAAGAGGATGGAACCCTAACTTGAAGCGATCATATCTCCCAGAATATAAAGAATATAAGGCTGAATTGTGGACACAGTGTAAATCAGGATTTTTTCTTAGGCATCTGCAATTTTCAGCTCCTGATACTTCGCAAATATCAGGATACAACGAATGTACCAAAACTTAGCAGTTTTAGTATTTAGGGTTTTTCTAGCTCGGGGTCAAACTAGGGTTTGACTTTTCTGAAGTTTCACCCAACCAAAAATCTTGATCCAGGTTTCTAAAATTCGATTTTGATGAGGAGAGCAATCCTATGCTGGGCTCACTCAAAAATTCCTCTTCTACAAGAAGCCCCAATTTTCTGCACCAAAACTGAAAATGCTCGGAATTGAATTTCGCTTCCACAGAAAGATGCGCCCTTCAATGGAGATTTAGCCTAGCATAATTTTGCTGATAGATTGTGGAGAGAGACCCAAAAAGTAAGAATCCCTAGCTTCTATAGCTGCACAATGTCTTCTTCTCAAGTTAGCTCTGATCCCATGTTAGATTTTTATCATTCAAGCTACCATTATGATCTTAGGATCTTTAACTGAAAGAATAACATGCATAGCAATAAAACACAAGAGACAAGAGACACAAAGAATTTTCCCCAGGGAAACCATAAAGGAGAAAACCCCACAACTTCCTTAGAGATAGAATCAGCACCAAAATTAAAACCCAAAAACATAAAGATTATCTCCCGACAGCAGCAGACTCTCTCTTGTCTCGGTAACTTCTCCTCTCACTCATACGCTCCAATGAGTGAGTGTGTGTGTTATAAATAGAGAGACTCACTCTCTATTTATATTCATCCGTTCACTTGGAACCCACTCCAACATGTCGGCCACACTTAACAATTACTTACTACATCTGACATCTCTAGGAGTGTCTAATAACCCTAGTGCCCCACAACTTGTGGGGACTTTGCCTCCTCCGACAAATAGGAGGGTAACATAATGGTGGGGACTATTTCCTGTTGTGGGGACTTTGCCTCCTCCGAAAAATAAGAGGGTAACACAATGGTGGGGACTATTTCCCTTTGTGGGGAATTTGCCTCCTCCAACAAATAGGAGGGTAACACAATGGTGGGGACTATTGCCCCGACTTACAATTACTCACCTAGGGTCGACTTCACTAGGACAGTCTAATAAACCTAGGGTCCCACAACTGTGGGGACTTTAACCCTTGACCAATAGGAGGGTTTCCAACAATGAATTGACATGACTTTCGCATTATAGAAACTTCCCGATTGGAACATTGGGGCATGACATGACTCAAGTACATTACAATACATCCTGGAATAAACATCGGGTTACAATAGATAAGAAATACAAGTGAATAAATTCTAAAGTTACAATTACATCAACACTTTAATCTTATCATCATAGTACCTGTTAGAGAGGTACTTCTACTTGAAGTATTTCTTGAATTGTTTCCACACAATTCTTCTTTCATTAACCTTCTTTACTTGTATGTGGTGTTCCCACCATATGGATGCTCTTCCAGTCAAATTGAATATAGCTACCCTTTATTTCATATTTTTGTAGTAGTCTTGAACTTGGAAATACTTCCTCATCTCAAGAAGCCAAGCCTCAGCTTCTTGACCAGTCTTGACCTCACCATTAAAAGTAGGAGGCCTTGCCTTTTTGAATTCATGTTGTTAATTGTTCTTGTAACGTCTCCTTCTCTTATTCCTGCAAGATGGAGAGCTTGAATCTCCACTGGGTTTTTTAGAATTAGATGACCCACTGTTAGGCCATTCTGGAGTATTCCTTCTATCCCTAGAAGCCCTTTGGGAGACATTGGACCTTTTACGGGAATCTCCCCTAGTGCTACTCTTACTTCTTTTTGGATTAGCTATCTAATGCCTTGATTTTATCTATCCTTGGATTTCTGTCAAACTTTGCAGTATAGCTGCATTTCTTTGATTTTGATCTTCTTGAGCCTTAAGCATCCTTTCATTGTCTTCTCTGCAACTTTTCAAATCCACCCTTAGGCTCCTCATGGTGGCTGCAAAATCTGGGGGAGTATCTTGAAATCTTCTCCATTGGACTCTGTCTCGTCATTTCCAACTCTGAAATTTTCTCCCATAGCATCTTCATCGAACTCATAGTGGTCTTGTGCATCATTCATGTCATCGATCCTCTTCTTGGCCCAACCAAGAATGAATTTTTGAAAACTTCTCTATGCGGAATGTTGACTCTGAAGGTGACTATAGTTTTGCACAATGTGTTAATAAACACAATTGTTAGCTGCATACCAATATCATGAGTTCATAATTACTTAAATACATTTGGAAAATACTGTATTGACAACTTTGTCAAAACACATAATTTTCTTTTCACCAAGAACGATGGTCTTAGGGGGATGACAGGGGTCACATATATTTCTTTTTTTTTTGTAAATATTTGTTTTTCACGCAATCTAGCACATAAGATCACTGCCATTTTTCTCCTTTTCAGCACCTGTAATTCCACTGAAAAACTGCTGAAAAATCCCACTGAAAAACTCAAATTTTTCCATCCAGTTGGATCCCTTCCCAACTAGTCATCTGATGTATCGGGTCACTCTTCCTCCATATTCTGATGCCATATCAGGTCGATCTTCCTCTGTCATCCGATACCATATCGGTTCGATCTTCCTCTATCATCTGATACCATATCGGGTCGATATTCCTCTGTCTTCCAATGCGATATCGGGTCGATCTTCCTCTGTCTTCTGATGTATCGAATCGATCTTCCTCTATCTTTCGACACATCGGTTGATTGATCTTCTATTCTATTCCAACGCCTTGGATCGATATTCTTTTCTTTTTTGATGCTTCTATTGATCGATCTTCTATTCTTTTCTAAGATGCATTAGATCGACGTTCTTTTCTTTATCAACACTTTAGCTCTCTTCAGGCGAGCCTTTCCCATACCTTGGATCCACTTCAATGAACATCTTCCAAGATGCCTCGTAGAGCTTCTCCCGAGAGACATCGAAAAGTTATCTAAGATGCCTCAGAGAGCTTCACCCGATATACATCGAAAAAAAATTTCTGAGGTTTCCTATAATCAGAAAAATTTCCAAATTTTTCCTCTCTTCATCCTCTCTCTAATAGCGTATCGGATCCCTTCTGGTGAGCCTTACCGACACCTCGTCTTCGCCTAGTCGAGACCTTCGGCTCCTCCCAGCCGAGACCCTCAGCTCCTCTTCAACAAACATCTTCCGATGCTTTTGAATTTGTCTTATTGTTTGATTTTCAGCTATGTATCAGCTCAACCCAACCGAGACCATCGGCTCCACCCAGCAAAGACCCTCAGCTCCTCCCAGCTGAGACCATTAGAAAAAAATTTAAACTTAGACAATTTCTTTTTTAAAATTATCTCTGCTTGGTTTCTTACTAGATGGACTTAGCTTAATTCCTTCGATGTATTGAATGGACTTCAGCCTAAATCATCTGACGTATCAGATGGACTTCAGCCTAAGTCATCTGATATTTCCCATACATAGAATTTTTATTTTTTTTGAAAATTTTAAAATTCTCCCTAATTTTTACATTTTTCCTCTATTGGGCAGAGGGTAACCTGTCTCTATCACTACTTCTTCATGGCCCATTTAGGCCCATGCTGCAACGAAGCTATAATACCACACTATAACGTCCTTGACCCTTTTACCGGTGAAGAGGACGCTACCCATTACTACTATCTACTCAGGAAAATAGCCCCATAAAACGTAAAATAAAATGCATTCAACTCAAGATACATAGATGCATAAAGAGTTAACATTCAGTGGAAGCAATTCATGTTTAGTTCAAGCATTCGACACATTTTACATGTTCATCATAATTTACATAAACAAAACAATTGCATGGGTGATTACACAAGAATACTTATCTTCGAATGAAGCTCCCCACAACCAGCTATGTCACTGCAATGTTCCACCCAACCATAGGCCAGCATGATCCTTAATCTATCAACAACATGGACACCCCCGAGTTGCGCATGATTCCCATAAGGAATAAGGAAACTAAGCATGCTCACACATAGCTAAAGATATGTCAAAACTCAGTGAAGCCAACACGGTTGGGTTTATGAGACGAAGAGTACACAACAACACATAACCAAGCCAACAAGTTGGGTTTATCAGGTTATCAGGAGATGGAAGCACTATTTGCTAAGCTAGTGGGCTCACTAAAGAGCTAAGGATTCCTACACCAGAACTAGCTTGACTCCTAAGACATCCACACACACCCAACACAAGGAATCATTCCCTTCTCTGCTCCACAGTCCCTCAGGCCATGAATTCCCTTTCAGTGCTATTAAGGGGGTGTAGAGAACAGAGTCATTCCTCTAGCTCTACCTATGAGGCTCCTCCACAACACTAGGTTTGTCAAGCAGACTCATTTCCACACTTACCTAGTCCAAAGACCAATTGCATACACAGCAATATACACCATTTCTGGGTAGAGGAGAACAATTCAGCCACAGATATAATTTGCACGGAGGGTAAGAACAACCCACTAACACCAGGCCATATCCCAGGGATGTTTTGGCCCTAACATGGTCGAAAACGAATTCATCAACAAAACTCAAAAGGATGTGGTCTCTCCTCAAAATTGGTGTGCAACACAAAAACAATTTTCAGCTTGGTAACATTGCGAAAATGCAACAGAAAACGTTGGTGATGAACCCAACCACAATAACATCACAAAAATGAAATTCTCAGACTCCAACAAAATGAAGAACGAGTATTGATGAGAGGAAAAAATACACAACAAATAAAAAATAGTGGATTTCACACACAACAACTCCCCATACGCTTGAGGGAGCCCCAACGTGGGTGAATGTTAATGATAAAAATGCCCAGGAGCCCAAATAGTGAAGGAAGAACACACATCCAACAAAATCATGGAGGTAAAAACCACTCCTAAGCTTCCCTGCATGAGCAAATGAAGAACGTAGGTTTATGGTAGAATGGCATATGTTTTTGGGCATTTTCCTTGCCAAGGAAGTAAAAACATGTTTTTCAAGAATGGGTCCTCTTCCCATACTCTTCCCACTCCATCTAATAACTAACTCAAGCACATTCTGGCAGAATTTAATGATTGGGGAAAAGACAAAATGGGTACTTGACTGATTGTTAGGTTCTCCCTTTGACATTTGGATTTTCCCCATTGGCCCAAAGGTTTAAATAATTTCCCTCCCTATTCGTTAGGAAAATCATGGCCTTTTCATTATGGTTGCATTGACTTAGCTAGTTGTCGGTATTTTTAATTAAAATGCATATTTACATGATGCCAAAATTATAATGTGCCAGATAGCACGATATACCATTGGCAATGATTTTAATCGTCGGACCATAAAAAATTAAATCAACGGTGGGGATTTTTCCTTTAGCTCCACACCACGATTAATTACAATCTATATATAATATACATTTTAATGCAAACGGGGTCAAACCCGGGGTCTTACAAACCCTCTGTCAAAACACAACAAGTGCAACAATTGGGTACAAGCCCATTTCCATTACAGGATGTATCGGGAATTTGGTTGCACGAGAAACCCATAGCGTTTCCTTCTAACCACACATGGTACCCACACTCTGTTCACCTGCACAACAAAAATGAATATTTTTATCTGAAGTATGCTAAATCAAAACAACAAACCAAACCAAATACACAAAGGTGCAAACCTACGAGAAATGCATACCTGTCTATGAGATCATAGCATGTTGGTTGTGTAGCATAGACGCACAACTCCCGCCTAGAGCATGAACCCTCTCTCCAACCAGCAACAAAGAAAAAAAGAATGATTGCAAAACCATATTGAAGCACTTAAGGAAGTCTTCCTAAGAATCCTAAGGTGCATTCAATGTGCCACCCTATCCACCATCTCCATGAAAATCAAAACCCACATTTTCATAGTGTGGCATCATATTTCTTGCCATTGTTTTAAACCTCGTCACCTTAGCCTTAAACCCTCTACCATTGTGAATTGCCATTTTAAGCCATATTTTTTATGGCATAACCATATTCCATAAACATAAACCCCTCCACACTATAGGTTAAGCATAAAGTGTTGCATTCAAGGTTTTAAGAAATTCAACATAAAGTTGAAAAACATGTATATAAATTATAATCCCTTCTTACCATAGATATAAGGTTTAGTCTAGGCATAGGAACCTTTGTCCTCTTTTAACTTTTGAGCGTAGGAATATTATCGTTCAGGTGTAGATTGTTGTATACATAAGGACATTGTTTTTGCCACAATCAATAGATTCAGGTCATCGGCAAAATCACCTGCAGAGGAGATTATAAAAACATGCATTAGTTCATGATGAACTAAGTAAAACCTGTAGCATAGGAACCCTAAATTTTCGAGTGGAGCTTTAAGTGACAGAACCTCGCAACTCCACCCCTTGACATATAGAGGTAATTCAACATATTAATAATGAACGATAAACAAATTAAAAACACGTAAAATAAAAGAAAGGCGTAAAACAAAGTAAGTATCGACAATGTCAGTAAATAATAAGGGAAATATCCTAATGAATGGTACAATCCTTAGGTCCTCAAGACTTCTCCTAAGGGTTAGGTGCTAGTGACATCATAGAGTGGTGGCCACTCTCTTAAGAAGAAACCTAGAAATAATCAATTAGGGGCAGCGACATCACACATCATTATCTTCCATTATTAAAGAATGCCTTTCAGCCCTAGGTTGAGTTTCGTTATGACACCGACACTGAATCATGTTGATCAACTCGTGGACCATGACCGAGTCCTCCATTCTCCCAAAGAATGGTCCTCTTACTAAGTTGAGTTTAAGTCTCACACTCAAAGTTGATTAACTACTTGCAAGACTTACTTGGACATCGTGTCCCTTGTCCGAGACCAGCATATGTCTCTACCTCTACCTCAAGGATCTACATGGACATCACGTCCCTCGTCGTAGACCAGAATACCCTAGAGGCACATAGGGTCCCTAGACACATGCTAGGGGATTTTCCATGGCATCAACATCCTTGGTTCAAGACCAAAAACCCGTAAAGAGTACTCGGGCCCTAGGGTACCTTCTAGGGTCTTACTTTTCCCTAGTTAACTCACTAGGGTACCATCCTCCTTGAGAATGGGTCTCGGAGCTACACTAACTTTAACAATAAGAAAGGACATGGTATCACATTTACATGTAATTTAGTTCATTAAATTTTATTCCATTTTCATATTTACTATCAATGAACAAGATTACTACTTTATTAAAATTCAACATCTCATTGTGTAAATTTATTTATTTTTAATTTTATATAAGATGATTTGAGTATAGTAATTTTAGTTTTCAAACAATATTATTTCCATGCCTATAAATCCAACATAGATCTATCTTAGTACTTATAATATTTGATAGATTTTATATTAACATAACTAAAAGTTTCAAATTATCATACTCAAAATGTGGGATCTCTCTTCCATAAATTCAAAGCTCTAGGGTTTACAATCTCTTAATATTAAATCATAACAACTTATTAATAAATTATAATAAAAGATAAAATAAATCTATAAATTTTAATTTTAATTAATTATTCATATAATAAACAATGCAATTACAATACTCCTCAAAACAAACCATCCAAAACGAAATCAAACGATACAAGGGAAACTACCAAAGTTGACACTAATATCGTATCTTTGGCAGATGCCAAAAAAATGACATTAATATCGTATGTTCAGCAGAAATCCCATTGATATTTATATTTGGATAAACGAAGAAGGGTAAATATAAGCATAAGCTTAAAAATTTTGAATGAAATGGAGATAACAACGACCAGTTCTAAGAAAAGGGACGGTGTGGCTCTGTTATCCAAACATCAAAGAAGCTATAGTAGGAACATGGAATGAGTCCTCAATATTGAGAATTTCGAAACCGATAGTACACAACGTATCAATGAAAACCAACTTATAACCAAACTCTATTAAACCATGGTTTCATGTCGATGAACTCAAACCCTAGTAACGCTTAAAACGGGGATATTGCTTACCGCTAATCATACAAAATTACAATGATTATCATTCACTACTTATACCGTAATTTTTTTGCTATCAATACTGCAGAATTACAATGATTATCATTCACTGTAATTTTTTGCTATCAATACTAGGCCATTTAATGGGGCTGCTTCCAGTTAGATTTCAAGCAGCTTCAAATCCAACAAGTAATATGTTTACTAAAAAAACATTAAATGTCCTAAATCATTATATAGCCTAAAGCATGATGTATATGAACTAAAACCCTAATAATGCTTACCACTAGTCATAGAGAATTATAATGAACTAACGATTTAATTTTTGGAATCAATACTAACAAATTATCAATTGGATTTCAAACAACTTGTCACGTCCCCGTCCCTCAACCGGCGAAGAGGACGCGACGAATACATCAACACAGCTGGGCAAACAGCCCATGAACATAAAACAAATGACAAATGCTGGAATTAAACATTACAAGCATACACAGATGCATTTATCTTTAATCATACAGCGGAAGCACACACACTCAGTCCATCACCCAGCATTCATCAAGTTCATTATAGTTCATTTAACACCAATATAAATTACAGAGATGCAGTAAACAGCGGCACTTATCTTTTGGTGAAGAATTCAACCGCAACCAGCTACGTCGCTGCAACGTTCCACCCAACCATAGGCCAGCTTGCTCATCAATCTCTCAGCAACGCTGCCACCCCCGAGCTGGGCATGATTCCTTTAGGATAAGGGTCAATTGCAGGCTTATACATAGCCAAGGGGACATAAACAACAAACCAATCATAGCTGGGTTTCACAGGCTGTCAACAAACAAGCCAAGCCAGCACAGTCCAAGGGACCAACCACTGCATACCAGCAGCAAAACAATCCCTTCACAGCTCTGTGAAGAAGTCATAAACAACAGGGGACAGCCCCAAACCATGGAGGAGCACAGCTCAAGTCCAAGGGACAACCCAGAGTTGGTTTTGGCCCTAACGTGGCCAAAACAGCTCAACCACAACATCCCAAACCAGGGAAACAACAGCAACAGCCCAATTTTAAAGTAAAAACAATGGCAACTATGCACAGTCCCAAAACACAGAAACTCAGCCCATGAATTGGAAATCAACGGTGACCCAAAACGAATTTGAGCACCCCAACCCACAAAACGTGGTGAAATCAACAGCAACCCAAAACGTGGGTGAAAACCACGGCCAGCAAAACATGGGGAAACAACAGCCCCAACAAAACAGTGAGCATGGCTCTCACAATAGGGAAAACGACCCAAACAGAACAATACCTGTGCGTGGGTAAACAATCCGACCCAGCAAGGAAAAGAACAGACAATGGAGGCCCTGCGTGAGGAAAAACGGCTCCATTTTTTTTCCCGTGGATGCACCACTAACAGGAAGGACGCGAAATACAGTGCGTGGGTGCTTCAGCAACTCGTGGAACCAAAGAAATTTCTGCCTGAGACCCAAAACCGCCCAATTCCTATGCGTGAGAAGCCAACAGACCAAAAAAATCGTGGTAGGATGAACTGACCAGGGAAGAGTGCGTGAGGGATAAGAATGGGCAGATGTGGGTGGAGTGAGCAAGTGGGTAAGGCTGACAGCCTGCCACAACCACCACCACTTCAGCAATAACTGCCCCAACCACCAGCTGAAGCATTAAAGAGGTTGGGAGAGGTTGGATGAGACAAGAAAAGGTGACAAAACAACAAGGCAATAAAACATGGGTTTTTCCCCCATAAACCAAGGTTTGACATCCCCCACCCCTTATCCTTTGGAACCATGCCCTTTTCATTCAACGTTGCACTGCCGTAGTTGGTTGTGGTTTATTTTAATTGATGTGCGGGTTTACATGATGCCGAATTAAAATGTGCCGAATAGCACAACATACCATCGGCAATTATCCTCATTGCCGAAACATACACAGCCAAATCGATGGTGGGGCTTTTGCCTTGAGCTCCTCACCATGATTAATTACATTATATACATCATGCAAACGGGGTCGAAACCGGGGACATTACACAACTTGAAATCCAATAACATACCTGTGGGTTGCAGGTTGAAATCCAAACAGTAACATACCTGTGGCAGACCCATTAAATGGTTGTTGAATAATTGGATTTCAAACTGCGGTATATCTGTTTAAAATAAATACATATCATAAAAACCGATATTGAATTTTAAAGAGCTACAGTGAGTCAGTGATGTGTTTCTACTATCATAAATTTCCTTAATTCAAGTAGAAGTAAAAGTAAAAGTTGGTTGTGATTTTGAAATCTCTCAAGATATAAACTAAACAAAAGATATTAAAACGTTCAAGTCATCCCATTAAATGTAGACCGTTACATAATTGCATCCACGTCAGTGGAAACTCTGCTGAGAATCCTTCACCTTGTAAAGACACAAAGACTATGAGAATCTTTCACCTTGTAAAGACAAAAAGACTAGCTAAATCAATGGAAACCCTACTAATGCAACATCAAAACTGAAAACCTACTTCTACTTCTCATATATAAATATCTCAATGATTTATCAAAGTTCCCTAAAATTAGGCAGTTCTTGCCAAGAGGCTTATTCCAATATCGGCTGGCCATCACGATTCAGCGTCCAAGTCCACCTCCGTTGGGTTTCAGAAGAAATAGATCCAATGTATCATCACTCGTTTGGGATTTATTGGCTAACTCCTCGTTTGATACATCTAATTCCTCCTTAACTATTACCCCGCGTTGCCTCTCGAGTTGATCCCCAATTCCAATCTATATGTAACATAAAACTTGTTAGTATGCTTATTAAATTTTCACATAATCTCTAGAGGAAATGACATCATTATTTTACTTACAATTACATCTGAAGAGGACTTAATCCGTACCATATTTTGGAGGGAGATAGTTGTGCGTCTCGAAGCTGAAGCTCAAGCTAAAGGTTACAAAACATTACAAACGAATTAGAAAAATGCAATGCAGACACACAAAAAAAAAAAAAAAAATCTCTATGCCTTGGTGCTTATATTTTTCACATACCCTCCAGTCCAATCACTAAGTGTGGTGATTCTAATGCTCGCTTGTGAACAACTCTCTCGTGCGCGTTAAATATCTGAAACCAATAAAACATGTTTTTTCCTTCAACACTTCCATGGGTTTTTAGAACTAAATTGATTCTTTCTATATCTTCTACGGTGGGAGAATTCATGCCATTTTTGTATATCTGTTCAAGTATTTATATCTGCTATAATGTTGGTTTCCATCTTGGAGTAGATGGAAAACCTTCAGCAGTATTGTCTTCTGCAATCAAACATTAAAAAGCAGGGTAAATCAATATTAATGCAGTGCTCTCCTTTTTTTCCAATAAAAACACAACGTATTTAGACTGCCAATAAAATAAATTGAACAAGTACAACAGTAACTTCAATAGCTTTACCGGCCATGGCTTATTTATTTTACTCCCCTTATAGTTATATCGATGGATCTGGAAATCAAATGAGATTGATGAAATGGAGATCACTGGATATTGCAATCAAATGACATACATAATGGGAAAAGAAATGGGAAAAGAAATCAATAAATTTAGACTAACTTAATTTATTTTTTATGTGTGGCCGAGTTAAGAGTGTTTTGGTCTTGGTCTTTTAGGAGTTGAATGTGTTAAATGTTAAATGAGAAAATAACTCAATAAAGTTCAACCAATTAGGTTTTTTAGGCCCAAGGGTTAGTTCAATTGGTAAGAAGTGCTCACACTCTCTTGGTTCGGGGAGAGGTCACTAGCTCAAGTCTTCAGTCCTTTTGGGTTAGGCCTTACCATCCACTAATGTGGGGAAGTATTGCTAGGTTTCCTGTGCATATTTCCATATGAAAAAAAAACCAATTATGTTTTTTAAGACTTTTAAGTTTTTTATATTTTTTTATATTTTTTTAATTTTATGTGTGGCGTTTAAGACTGTTTTGGTCCTTTTAGTATTTAGAAAGTAAAAGTTTTATTTTTTATTTTTATAAAATGATATTAATATTGTTTTGGTCCTCAAACTCACATGTTAGCAAACTCACCCTCTTTCAAGTCACAAATCTTATAGTCCTCAAACAAAAAAAATCAACACGAGTAAATATCTACCATGATTCAATGACCATGCATGATTGAACAATGTTCGTAAGTATTCTCCCAATTATAAATAGTGTTGGATTGTAAAAAATGTAATCACGGTCTTGGACCAATGAGAACTCTAACTCTCTATATCACCATATTTTGACAACTAGAGGGAATTTGTAACATGTCTACACATCCTTTCCTTGTAGTAAGTGATAAACACTCACCAACTCAACCATTGAAAAACTCGGAAGCATGGGAAATTACCACGGCCAAGCTATGATTGATGCAATTGGCCACTTCTAGAAGAAGGAAATAATTGGCAATGATAGATTGAGCATGGGAATGAAGATTTCAAAATTGGGGGATGCAACCAAAAGGATTTGATAAGGAAGCATTTGCAAACAACTTCAACTATCCAAGACTAATGAATTCCTAATGAGGAATATTTGGACCTTGTGTAAGACTATATTATACCTGGTTTGCATAACTATTTACTTAGTTTAAATTCATAGTATGTCTCTAAGAAAAAATGTTTTTCTGATGTTAAATTTGAAAAGTGTTTAAGAAGGACACTTGTCCTTGGTAATGACTGTTGTAATTTTTTTTCCAAATAATATTAATGAATAACAATAGCAATTGGGTGGCCATGAGTAGGGATACATATGAATTCATGATTGGGAAACAAAATCCTACTATCCAGGGAGAGATATTACAAGTGTCATGATTAAAAAATATTGAACTAACAACCTAAAATATAATCGGTGCTTCCAAGGCTATGATTTTCCCAAAGGGAAGGAAAATGAGAGGAAAGCCTTTAGAGGGAAGACCTATGAAATCATTCTTTATATGGGCATATGAAATCAGTTCATGGTAGATTTACAATAAATATGTATAGATCAATAGGTTGTTACATATATGAAGTAGCAATAGATGAAGGAAAAAATACTATTCAGGAACTCGTTACTAACCTGAGAGGTGACCAATTGTATTCTTTTCATTTCATTCCCTCCACCGATATCATACGTGACATATTTGAATGACTGCAAGTTCACTTCATGTCTCCCAAGTTCATGTTCATCGGTGACATGTATGCATTTGCATTAAAATTCCATTCCACCACACCTTAGGCATGTCCCATCTACGCAAGGCCTTTGATAAAATGTGCAACCTTCTGTCCCTCTACACAATATGCTATGGATAAACTCTCTAGATGATGTTGGTGGCAATGTAGTTGAGCATTCCTGCACAAGAGTGTTATGCAAAACATGCAATATATGTATATATATGTGTCATAATAGTAAGCATACTCAATGTGATATCGACAACAACATGTGTTACGAGTTGTGTTTATTTTAACATACCATGGTTTGCATTTCTCAACGGATCTTTGGCCCAAGTTAAGTTCATTATGTTCATGCCTAAATCTCTCATATAATTTTGTTTGTGTCATGTCAAGAAAATGTTTAATGTGGGGCTCACGATCCCTTGAACCCCTTCTGAATTTTAGTACATCTTTTTGGTTGGATGAAGGTTTACTATTGTCATGCCAAAACTCCTACACCAATCCCTTTACCGAATTGATGAGATTCATATCGGAGCATGGCAACCTGCCAACGAAGGACCAGAGATTTGTTTCACCAGATTCAAGTTGTTCTCTTCTAGAATAATACCTACATAGTGCTTTGATATCTAATCCTAGAAGTTTGGATGTAGGCTTAAGAAGGCAAAGGGAACTGGTGCTTTTGTTCACGATTGATTGTGACAACACACGATGAGCTGCATTGCGATCATTTGAATGAGATTTATTTCCAATATTACTAAATGCATCCACCAAACTTCTGACAACATAAAAACTTGGTTCATAACTGTTTATCATCTTATCCTTAAATTTTTCCTAACAACAATCATAGACCTAGATTTTAATAACGATATAAATAATCTACATTTATCTCCATCACATTTAGAATCAAAATAGTTGACAAGTATCTATTGAGCTTGATATGCAATACTGCATTTAGAAAGCATACCTTCAAGTGAACCAATGAGACTTTCATCGATTGGTATACGTTTTGGAGTTCTTCGGCATGAAGTTGCTAATGGAGGTAGGGAGGTTGGAACTGCACCCTGTACCATATCACCCAGGCGGTCTAGTGTTTGAACATGAGCTTCATGTCCTTCCGTGTCTTCCTGACGGTCGGACGGTGCCAATTGGAAATACTCTTGGGTGGTCTGAACAACATTGTATTCTTTGAGCATACCTTCACCATTCAATGTCTCTCTAACTTCGTCACTTGTATACTCACATTCAATTAAATCTGCAAAGGTTTCAGGTAGCCTTGATGTGCACCTACATTTTATTCCTTGATCAATTCCATGCAGTGCTCGTTCTTCTATTGATATGGTGATCGAAGGCCCGTCGAGCAAATGCTTTTTTCTTTCTTGATGTTGATTGGTAGGAAGAATTGTGGCATCCTCAAAAACCAGAATTGGTTGAGTGTCCATAGAGCATCTTCGATTGGTCATGTAATTTCTTTTCTTCCCTCTAATTTCTTCCAGGATTTCATTGGGTATCCAATTCCTTGTTGATTTTCTTGCTCGATTGCGTGAGTTTCCCATAACCACAGTGATTAATGATATATATGGTTTCCTTTGCTAGCTCCTCAATGGGAAACTACCCAAGCTTGGTTTGTTTCTTGCTCAATTGTGTCTAGATACTACAAATAGGGGGAAGAATGGGAAGAATGTTGCCTTTGCTAGCTCCTCAATTGCAAGAAAAAAAATGGTAGAGATGCTCTATGGTGCTCCTCAATGGGAAATTCTCCAAGCTTGGTTTCTTTCTTGCTCAATTGTTTCTACATACTCCACCACAATGACCAACTTAATGTTGCCTTTGCTAGCTCCTCGATTGCAAGAAAAACAATGGTGGAGATGCTCTATGTGGCTCCTTGCTCAATTAATGGATTCTTTCTTGCTCAATTCATTCTTTATTTCTTGCTCCTCAATGTATACCATGCTCCAAGCAATACTTAGAAACTTGTGGTGGAGATGCTTGATTCACAAAACAATTCTGTGTGAAAATATGGTGAAGAAGATAATGTTCAAGCACTGTCTGTAACCTGAATTTGCACACGGGTTGTCAAACCTATGAAAATGTGTTAGAGTGTTTCTCGAACAACGAGTGCTACAGTTTATACTGAGAGTAAATACACACGCATCATTGTTAACTAAAACGGGGGCATGTTTTGGATACATAAAACGCATGCGTGTTTTACTCTAATAGAATTTTGTAGCATTTAAGAAGGTAGTTGCATGTCTAAGGGATCATTCAAGGTTTAGGGGGGAATTAACAAGAACTTCCTAAGTCTTTGCGCCTTAATGCCCTCCCTTTCTTCAACCTAACTATATTGTTTTACAACTCTAGGGATGTGTGTGTGAGAAAAAGATAGGTTAAGGGGCATTAGTAATAAGGGGATACATGGGGATATGTATGTGTGAGAGAGAGAGATAGGTTAGGGGATGTTAATGGGAAATGGGAGACATACAAATGTTTGTGTGTGTGTGTGTCAGAGAGATAGGTTAGGGGATGCTAGTGGTAAGGTCTGACATAGGGATTTGTGTGTGTGTTCTAGAGAGATAGGATAGGGGTGCTAGTGGTAAGGTCTGACATAGGGATTTGTGTGTGTGTGGCAAAGAGATAGGGTAGGGGGTGCTAGTGGTAAGGGGATACATAAGGATGTGTCTCTGTGTGTGTGTCAGAGAGATAGGTCAGGGGGTGCTAGTGGTAATGGGATACATAGGGATGTGTGTGTGTGTGTGTTTCAAAGGAGAGACATAGGTTTAGGGAGACATGAGGATGAGGATAATGACGATGGTGATGATGATGGTGATGATGATGATGGTGGTGATGATGATGATGATGATGATGATGATGAAGATGAAGGTGAATATGAGGATGTTTATAACAATGATGATGATGAGGATGAGGATGATGACAATGGTGATGATGATGGTGGTGGTGGTGATGATGATGATGATGATGATGATGATGATGATGATGACACCAATGATGATGATGATGATAACAATGATCGATGATGATGATGATGATGAATGAGGACAATGATGATGGTGATGATGATGGTGATGATAATGACGATGATGTTGATGTTAATAATAATGATGATGATGATGATGACGATGATGAAGATGATGATGATGTTATCATTGATGATGATGATGACAACAATAATGATGATTATGACAATGATGATCGATGATCATGGTGGTGGTGATGACGATGATGATGATGATAATGATGATGGAGATGATTATGGTGATGATGATGATGATGATGATAATGATGATGAAGATGATTATGGTGATGATAATGATGATGATGATGATGATGACAATGTCGATGATGATGATGATGATGTCCTTGATGATGTCGATGATGATGACGACAATGAAGATGATGACATTGATGGTGCTAATGACAATGATGACGATGAGAATGAGGATAGTGATGATGGCGATGATGATGGTGATGATGATGGTGATGTTGATGACGATGATGATGACGATGTTGATGATGATGATCATGATGATGATGATGACGATGATGAAGATGATGATGATGATGACAACAATGATGATGATGATGACAATGATGATCGATGATCATGGTGATGATTATGATGATGATGATCATGATCATGATGATGAATATGATGATGGTGATGATCATGATGATGATGATGATGATAATGTCGATGATGATGATGATGATGTCAATGACGATGTTGATGATGATGATGAAAATGAAGATGATGACATTGATGGTGCAAATGATGACGATGATGATGAGAATGAGGATAATGATGATGGTGATGATGATGATGATGATGACGATGATGAAGATGATGAATATTAAGATGAAGATGAAGATGTTTATGATGCTGATGAGGATGAGGATGAGGATGAGGATGATGATGATGGTGATTGTCACATGCCCCAATTTTGCAAAAATAATATTATCTTATTTGATTTTATTTAAAGACATTATGTTAAATTTTAAGTTAAGTTGTAATCGATGACTCAGCAGAGTCAAGGATATTGAATGTAATTCTGAATATTTTAATTATAAATAAATAAAAGTGGAGACAATAGCTTAGGAGAGCTGTTAAAAGAGTGTTTACTGGTCAAGTTGGTGGAGGAGACTGGGTGGACAGAAAACAATCATGTGGCAGCATCCTCAAACATTTACAACTGTTGCAAGTGGCAACCTCCCTACATTTGGGGTCATGATCCCCCAAGAAAGTGGGATCAGAGCAAGTGGCTCAATTAATGACAACTGACCCAAAAGACCTAGGAAATATTTATAAAAATGCCCATTGAAGAGAGCTGAGGCTGCTCATTCTAGAGAAGTATTCATTCAGGTGAATGTACTTCAGATAAATTCAATGGTGAGGGAATTTATGGAAAGAGTTTGAGGGGTTAACTGCTAAGTGATCTAGTGCATCTTTTTAGCTGAAGGATCTTACTGCTGAGTGCAGAGTGATTTCTGAGTCATTGGACTACTCTATTGTTTGCTTGCTCCACCAGTTCTCAACCAAGGAGACCAGGAACAGGATCCGGGGTCCTGAGGAGATGTTGTTTGAGAGCTCTCCAGGAGTTGGTAGGGACGAATGGCCTCCTAATGTTGTTGATGTCCAGCTTAATAAGGTTCTACAGTATTTTTGTTTTATTGTATTAGATGGTTAAATGTGAGTCTGACTGATTAATGAATGTTAAATGTTAGTTGTGAACTGTGAGAGTTAGTAATCTTTTAGTTTATAAAAAAAATGAATTTGAAATAGATGAGAAAAATAATCCTAACCTGTGTTTTTCCACATCTGGAAGGACCAGACCATACTCCAGCATAGGCAGTGTATTTAAAATAGATGAAGGATATGATAGGAATCTGAAATGAATAGATGTATTATGCATTTCATAATATCAGAGTAACTTATTTCTGTATGTAGATTATTATTAGAAAAGACCAATAACCTATTTATATATGTTTATTATTAACGAGTTTATGTATGTAAGTACTTTAGAAAAGAAATAGCAATAACTCAACACAAGTAGAAGGATCTTTTTATAAATAGATACTCTAATAGAAAATAGGTTATGCTTACACACAGTGCATTGTTATCTTTTTGAATTTAGAACATGCAGGATGGAAAACTGTGTTATGTTACATATTTATTTTCTTTTTATTTTACTTAGTAACCTGTTGCTTATACAGTAGAAGAAATACAGCTAAAACTACTTGTTTACTTTCAGTACAACAAAGGTATAAATTAATAAGTATATAGTTTATTTAGTAATCATAATAGTTTAAAGACTAACAAATACTATTAACTCAGGAAAATGATATGAAAAATTAATTCTGGTATTAAGAAAGAAACTATATTTACTTAGTTTATTTATTTATTTTGTTAACAAACTAAGACAATAGTTACTATAAATAAAAAGGGTTTTAGGAAAAGTATTATTCTTTATCAAAAATAGACTCATTACTAAAATAATGTTTACGAATAATTCTAATGAAACCCTAGCTAAAAATTCAGCAAAACAATAAGAATATGATAAATAATTAACATTACATATCTATGTAAGAATTGTATTGCAAATACTAAGAGGTTTATTTTCTGCAAAAGAAAACTATCAAGTCGAAACCCTAGTCTAACAATACTTTTGTTTCTAATAAAAACAACCAAGTTATAATCCATTTGTTGGATATTTTTATACAAACATAAACAAACAAACTATTACTTACTAGTCACATTATTTTTAACAATTAATTGTTTAAAATATGAATTTAAGCAAACCCATTACACTCTAATAATAATACTTATTCAAAATAGTATTTGTTTTACAAGTAGCAGAGCTCACTTAACAAAAACTAAAGAATTCTTTAACCAGGGTTTCATTCGAAGGAGAAACCTAGATCATATTTCTGAGCAAATAACAAAAATTATGAATTATATCCTGATGCAAATAGTTTAACCCTATTCCAAAAACCATTAACAAAAGTTTAAAGCAATTAATAAACAGTACATATTATTACACAGTCGAATAAGATAATAAATATAAGTACACAGAGTTACATAAACAACATTAAGATAAACAATCATATAAATAACTCTAGGGTAAACTGAGTCCAAGCTCGAAAGGAAACCCTTATGTTTTCAAAAGAACTGTGTATTACATTATAGGCCGTAAGGCTTTAAACATAAACAGAGTACAAAAAGAATCATTAAGCCGATGCACCCATATTGAATCATGTGGTCTTAAATAACAAAAAACAATAGACCAAGTATTAAAACTACATTTTATAAAATCCTTTTTTATACAAGAAGTAAGCTTTACAAGTCACGGAATTGTGCCGGAGTCACCCTGCTGAGAGCAAGAGTTTAAACAAAAACCAAAAACTAGTAAACTGAAGAACAACAAACCAAGATTGGGTAACAACCATGTTGTAATTTTCTTCCATCTAGAAACTATCCCCTAAGGTCTGCACAAGAAGGGAGAGCCATTTGGTAACTAGGGCTTACCCAGAGACAGAACATCGGTCTAATTTTTGAAATGCTTCCTTCCAAGGGTTATGCAAACTGTCACCTGCAAAATAAAATTCAAAGTATAATTAAAATTTGGGTATAGCACTGAAATCGTAAATTATTCATAGTTGGAAACTTATTTAAACGATGGTTACCTGAACTGTGGGAACCGAGGTCAAGAAGTGGGCAGACCAAAACCTCAAGCACAACAACTATCATATTCACCTGGAAGTGAAGATGAGGGAGCCACGAAGGAACAACAACACTACAACCAACGTAAGTGGAATCCAAACTCTCATTTTTGCAGTGACAAAGACAACAAAGGGCACAACTTCAAGCTACATTGTCAATAGGAGCAAGAGCAAGTCAAGGAAGTGGCAAAAACCATGACTTCAACCCTATAACTATCGTCTGTGTAAAATAACCCACATGCACAGCAAAGTATTTGCATAAAACTATTCATTCACGAGATATGGCGTAAACTCTCACTCTAAATAATGACTCTTCAAAGTTATTACGCAGACATTGGAGCTTGAGGCAAAAAACTGCGAGCCCTTAACAGTCGCAGTAAAACCTAAACCATGCAGAGACCAAACCCTCGACAAAAACAATTAAGAGCTAGGGTTATAGCGAAGACTTTTAAATCACGATTTGCATGGAAAAAAGAGTTCCACGCGTACTCAGATCTTTTCACCTCTGAGTGGGTTCTTTTATATAGTTATCACTGCAAACAATCGAACCGAATAATTGATAATCAATTACTATATGCATATAATGATATTGTAATTTAACGTAAAGTCAATACCATATAATTTCCAAACAAGTCAAGCCTCGACTTTGAACAAAGGTTTTTCCAACGTTTAAATATAATGTATAACCTTATAAATAGCTTGGGAAAAGAACCGATTTACATATGATTTCAATGACCTTGTTTCTCAAAGGCTTTGTTTATGAATTCAATGCCAATGATGTAAGGATTCTTATAACCTTTCATAATCAAACTGGTAAAGAAAATATTAAGAGGTTAGTATAAGCTTGATTATGTTTGAAAATGCTTTAAATAACTTGGTATTATATTCATAAGCTATGAATGGTTAAGTCATAAGAATATAATTAAACTAATATGGTGTATAAAAATATAATAATAGTTGTACACAATAATAGTTCCTTCACTCAAAAAGGAATCTAAAGTACTGAATTTAGGATATAAAACCTACAGATACATAATCTTTGAACTCCATAGTGCTTACCAAGTTCTAAGTCAAATTGGATGAAGGTTAAGTTAGAATTTAGAGTTTAAGATAATAAACTATCTAGGATTGGATTGCACTACTTTTACAATTCAGTAGATAGTAGGGTAATGTGAAGTCATCGCATAATGTTTGTCAGAAAGAAAATGGGATTTTCGAGCACGATGATAAGCTGATAATTTTAACCATGTGGAGTCCTAATTGAAATAGAGTTAAAAACAAGATTTAAGGCTTATGTTCCAAAGGGAATAAGTCTATTTATACATTGATAAGTAGTGCTTTAATTATTATGATGATAATAGCAGTAGACTCTTATATCTAAGGAGGAGTTATGAACTATTATCATGAGCTTTTCTAAAACAAGAAATCAATTAGAGTAACGTTAAAAATAAGTCTTTATCTATCTTACAGATCTTACTGATAAGAGACAAATGGTAGGGCAACATTAATAACCTCTATGATACAGAGACTAAGTAAAATAGTATTGTGAATCAAATAAAAGAAACAAAACTTTACCTTGTGGATTCTTGAGTCTTCTAAGCAGAATCTTTACACTAGCAGTATATTTCTATGATAAAGAAGTATATCTGGTTAAAAGGCCTTAATAAACGTTTAACTGGGTCAAAATTTACCTGTCAATCCTGTAAAGATGCAGAAAATCCAGATACGTTAGCAGTTGCTAAGTAAGGCCCGACTAGAAAATGACTCCTCACCTACTTGACATTCAAACCATTAGAAGAACTAATTACTCAAATGCAGATTACTTACATCACATATCAAAATTAAAACAACATTAATTTTTAGGTGTTAAAGTTAATTGGTTACATTAGCTCATGTAGAGTTAAAAAAAAAGATTTAAGGCTTATGTTCCGAAGTGCATAAGTCCATTTATACATTGATAATAAGTGCTTTAATTATTATGATGATAATAGCAGTAGACTCTTATGTCTAAGGAGGACTTATGAACTATTATCATGAGCTTTTCTAAAACTGGAAATCAATGAGAGTAACGTTAAAAAGAAATATTTATCTATCTTAAAGATCTTACTGATAAGAGACAAACATTAGGGCGAAATTAATAACCTCTATGATATAGAGACTAAGTAAAATAGTATTGTGAATCAAATAAAAGAAACAAAACTTTACCTTGCGGATTCTTGAGTCTTTTAAGCAGAATCTTTATACTGGTGGTATATTTCTATGCTAAAGAAGTATATCTGGTTAAAATGCCTTAATAAACTTTTAACTGGGTCAAAATTTACCTGTCAAGGCTGTAAAGATGCAGAAAATCTAGATACGTTAGCAGTTGCTAAGTAATCCCCAACTATAAAATGACTCCTTGCCTACTTGACATTCAAACCATCAGAAGAACTAATTAATCAAATGCAGATTACTTACATCACATATCAAAATTAAAACAACATTAATTTTTATGTGTTAAAGTTAATTGGTTACTTTTATTTGTCTGTTTCATATCTTATAATAGCTGCTAGCAGTTATCTAACTGCAACTGTAACATTTTATGCTATCTCAAAATTTTAAATTTTTGTGAAAATTTGGGGTATTTACATGTGGTATCAGAGCACAAGGTTCAAACACTAGGCCTTAATGAATCCCAACTATCTTTTATGAAACAGTAAATTAAATTTTTATGTTGATGCACTTTTTTTTTAAATGTTATTCAACAGAAATTGTTTTCTGAAGTTTAACAAACAGGTATGGAAAGGATGGAAGAGTATGCAAAGGAGGAATCTCCAATTACTGAATCAGGAAACTTACCAAGAGATCCTATACTAGAGGATTTAACTACCAATTCCTCAGAACTGTTACAAACTGTAAAATACCTAAAATCTGAAATGGAGTCTGTAAAACGAGAGAATGAAATGATTCTGAGTGCTCCGGAGGAGCTAAGCCAAATCGTAACTGAAAAGTTTCAAACTGAGGGTAGGGGTAGAAGAATTGAATCATAAGATACAATTCATCAACGTAAATCTAAAAATATTAAACATACTAAAAATGAAAGTAGTTCATCTTCAGAGGTGTTTGGTGAACAACGAAATTACCATTCTACTAGTGATAGTAGTGATGATAACTAGTACACTAAAAAGAGGAAATACAAACCTTATGAGGAAATTTCTGGGGAATTCAAAAAGATAAAACCACCAACCTTCAATGGAGATACTGAGAAGGGGGAGGAAGCTGAATCCTGGTTATCTGGGATGAATAAGTATTTCAAGATATACAACTATTCTAACCAATTAAAGGCTAGAATGGCTATCTACAATCTCTCAGGAAAGGCTGACATTTGGTGGCAGGACTTGAAGAGAGCTAAAGGAATTAAAGAGAAAAATGTAAATTGGAGTACCTTCAAGAGGTACTTTCAAAAGAAATTTATGTCTGAGCAATACTATGAAGAAAGAGCAAAATAATTTTATGAGCTGAAATTAGGATCAATGACAATGAAAGATCTGAACAACAAGTTCTTGAGTCTACTTAGGTATGTGCCATACCTTGTAGATGAGAAACCAAAGGTAAAATGATTCCTTAGCTGTCTACCTTATCATATTAAGGACAGGATTGAATATGACAATCCAAAGACTTTGGAAGAAGCTATGAGGAAAGCTAACTTCTGTTTTGAACAGAATCGGAAGAAGGAAAGTTTGGCCAACTGGAAAGCCAAAAAAAATAATAACCAGTATGAACAAAAGAAGAAGGATTTTGTGCCCAACATAAATTCTAAGAATAGTAAGCCCAGAAGTTATCCTAATAATAAGAACTTCCCAGGAAATAAAAATAATTCACCCAGCAATCAGAATAATTCTAAGGGTGAGGAATTCGCTAATAATCATGGTAATTATACCAAGAACTTTGAGAGAAAAGAACCTATAAAGTGCTGGGAGTGTAATGGCCCACACTATGCTTTAGACTATCCTAATCAAAAAAAGACCATCAGCAATATTCATACCATACAGGAGGAGATGACTGTTGGAGAATTAGCAAGGACTATGCCCAGAATCAACACAGCCTTGGAGAATCGACAAGCAGAATATCAAACATCCATGGTGGAAGTGGAAGGTATGATAAATCAAACCCCTGTAACTATTTTAATTGATCCTGGAGCTAGTCTCAGTTATATTGCACCTAAAATGGTCGAAAAATGTAAGTTACCTGTAGAAAAATTTGAAAAATCTTGGTTGGTTCAATTAGCCACTGGTGCTAAAAGAAAGGTAACTTGTTTTGTAAAAGAATGTGCAGTAGTTATGGATCATTTAGAAACTATTGTAAAGCTTAATGTATTGCCTCTTTCTTCTTATGATTTACTGATCTGTATGGACTGGTTAGAACAACACAGGGTAATTTTAAATTTTTATGATAAAACTTTCACATGTTTAAACAGTGATGGAAAACCAATAAGTGTAAAAGGAATCCCTAGAAAAAACACCATAAGGCAGATTTCTGCTCTACAGCTTAAGAGGGTTGTTAGGAAGGGGTGTAAAGCTTATGCAGTAATAATAATTAATGAGGAGAGTCTAATCAAAATAGATAAGTTAAAATTGGAAGACATACTAGTCTTAAGAGAATATGTTGATGTATTCCCTGAAGAAATTTCGGGACTACCTCCGAAAAGGGAATTGGATTTCACCATTGAGTTGGTACCTGGTGCAATACTTAGCTCAAAGGCCCCTTATCGAATGAGCATACTTGAAATTAATGAATTAAATTATCAATTAAAGGAACCAATTGATAAAAAGTATATTCGACCAAGTGTGTCTCCCTAGGGGGCACCTGTCATCTTCGTTAAGAAAAAGGACAGAACCATGTGACTTTGCATAGATTACCATCAGTTAAATAAGATGACCATTAAAAATCGATATCCTTTGCCCCACATTGATGGTCTATTTGATCAATTAAGTGGAGCCACGCTATTTTCGAAAATAGACTTAAGGTCTGGATATCATCAAGTGAGGATTAAAGATGAAGACATCTTTAAGGCAGCTTTTAGAACTAGATATGGTCATTACGAGTTTGTCGTCATGCCATTCGGGCTTACTAATGCCCCAGTTTTTTTCATGTGTTTAATGAATAACGTTATCCATAAGTATCTAGATACGTTTGTTGTCGTGTTCATCAATGATATATTAATCTATTCAAAAACTGAAGAAGAACAAAAAGAACATTTAAAAATTGTTTTGCAATAGTTACGAGATCATCAACTCTTTGCAAAGTTTAGTAAATGTGATTTCTTCAAGGATAAGGTTCAATACTTAGGTCATGTGGTGACCAAGGAAGGGATTTCAGTAGATCCTGAAAAGATAAGGGCAATTGAAGATTGGCCAGTTCCTAAGGATGTAACGAATGTTTGATCTTTCATGGGAATTACCGGGTACTAGCGGAGGTTCATTGAAGGTTTTTCAAAGATCGTGAATCCGATAACTTCTTTGCAGAAGAAAGGAAAGAAGTTTGATTGGAACCAGAGATGTGAAGAAAGCTTTAAAAAGTTAAAAACTTTATTAACCAGCACACCTATTTTAAGAATAGTTGATCCTAATAAAGAATTTGTCGCGTGCACTGATGCATGTAATGATGGATTATGCGGTGTTCTGACTCAAAAAGGGCATGTTATTGCCGATGAGTCTAGAAAATTAAAAATTCATGAAAAGAATTATGCAACATACAATATGGAAATAGCAGTTGTTATACATGCTCTAAAGATGTGGCGACATCACCTAATTGGAAGAAAATTTATTTTAATGACTGAATGCCACTATCTGTTAGATAATCCTAATCTAACAGACTATGTAAACCAACCCACATGCACAACAAAATATTTGCATAAAAATATTCATTCACAAGCTATGGCATAAACTCTCACTCTAAACAATGACTCTTCAAAGTTATTGCACAGACAATGGAGCTTGAGGCAAGCAACTATGAGCCCTCAACGGCCGTAGTAAAACCCAAACCCTCAACAAAACAATGAAGAGCTAGGTTGCAGCGAAGACTTTTAAATCACGATTTGCATGGCAAAGAGAGTTCCACGTGTACTCATATCTTTTCACCTCTGAGGGGGTTCTTTTATATAGTTATCATTTCAAACAATCAAACTGAATAATTGATAATCAATTACTATATGCATATAATGATATTGTAATTTAACGTAAAGTCAATACCATATCATTGCCAAACAAGTCAAGCCTCGACTTTGAACAAAGGTTTTTCCAACGTTTAAATATAATGTATAACCTTATAAATAGCTTGGGAAAAGAATCGATTTACATATGATTTCGATGCCCTCGTTTCTCAAAGGCTTTGTTTATGAATTCAATGCCAATGATGTAAGGATTCTTATAACCTTTCATAATCAAACTGGTAAAGAAAAGATTAAGAGGTTAGTATAAGCTTGATTATGTTTGAAAATGCTTTAAATAACTTGGTATTATATTCATAAGCTATGAATGGTTAAGTCATAAGAATATAATTAAACTAATATGGTGTATAAAAATATAATAACAGTTGTACACAATAATAGTTCCTTCACTCAAAAAGGAATCTAAAGTACTGAATGTAGGATATAAAACCTACAGATACATAATCTTTGAACTCCATAGTGCTTACCAAGTTCTAAGTCAAATTGGATGAAGGTTAAGTTAGAATTTAGAGTTTAAGATAATAAACTATCTAGGATTGGATTGCACTACTTTTACAATTCAGTAGATAGTAGGGTAATGTGAAGTCATCGCATAATGTTTGTCATAAAGAAAATGGGATTTCCGAGCATGATGATAAGCTAATAATTTTAACCATGTGGAGTCCTAATTGAAATAGAGTTAAAAAGAAGATTTAAGGCTTATGTTCCGAAGGGAATAAGTCTATTTATACATTGATAAGTAGTGCTTTAATTATTATGATGATAATAGTAGTAGACTCTTATGTCTAAGGAGGAGTTATGAACTATTATCATGAGCTTTTCTAAAACAGGAAATCAATTAGAGTAACGTTAAAAAGAAGTCTTTATCTATCTTACATATCTTACTGATAAGAGACAAACGGTAGGGAAACATTAATAACCTCTATGATACAGAGACTAAGTAAAATAGTATTGTGAATCAAATAAAAGAAACAAAACTTTACCTTATGGATTCTTGAGTCTTCTAAGCAGAATCTTTACACTAGCAGTATATTTCTATGATAAAGAAGTATATCTAGTTAAAAGGCCTTAATAAACTTTTAACTGGGTCAAAATTTACCTGTCAATCCTGTAAAGATGCAGAAAATCCAGATACATTAGCAGTTGCTAAGTAATCCCCGACTAGAAAATGACTCCTCACCTGCTTGACATTCAAACCATTAGAAGAAATAATTACTCAAATGCAGATTACTTACATCACATATCAAAATTAAAACAACATTAATTTTTAGGTGTTAAAGTTAATTGGTTACTTTTATTTGTCTGTTTCATATCTTATAATAGCTGCTAGCAGTTATCTAACTACAATTGTAACATTTTATGCTATCTCAAAATTTTAAATTTTTGTGAAAATTCGGGGTTTTGACAGTGATGATGATGGCGATGATCATGATGATGACGATGATGTTGATGATGAAGATGATCATGATGATCATGGTTATGATGATGATCAATGATCAATGATCATGGTGAAGATGATGATGATGAAGTCAACGATGGTGACAATGCTAATGATGTTGATGATGAAGATGATGATGAAGATTAAGATGAAGATGATGATGATGTCGATGACGATGACAATGATGATGATGATGATGATGATGATGATGATGATGATGATGTTGAGGATGATGATGATGACAGTGATGATGATGACCATGAATATTATGATTATGAATATGGGGATGAGGATGATGATGATGATGATGACGATGATGAAGTTGATGATGATGATGATGATGATGATGATGATGATGAAGATGAAGATGACAACGATGATCGATGATCATGGTGATGATGATGATGATGATGATGATGATGATGATGCTGATGATGTTGATGATGATGATGATGACAATGTCGATGATCATGATCATGATCATGATGTTGAAGATGATGACGACAATGAAGACGATGACATTGATGGTGCTCATGATGATGATGATAATGAGAATGAGGATAATGATGATGGTGATGATGATGATGGTGATGATGATGATGATGATGATGATTAAAACAAACAAGAAAACAAATGAAGATAATGGCGATGGTGATGATGATGATGATGATGTTGATGATGTTGATGATTATAATGATTATGATGATGATGAAGATGGGGCTAGGTTATATTAATGTGGGTATGTATGTGTGTGTGTGTGTGTGTCAGAGGGGAGACATGGGGATGTGTATGGGGCGACTAGGAGTTTAGGAGTGGGGGTAGATTAATGTGGGGGTGTCTAGGAGAATTGAATGAAATGAACAGGCAATTTTATTAATAAAAACGAGCACACGATTTCATTAACAGAAATGGGCATGCGATTTAGAACTATATAATTTTTTTTGTGCCTATACCATTTAAAGGTTTGGGGGAGGGGGGTGGTAAGGCATTAAAGGTAGACATGGAGAGGAAGTATTAAGGATTTAGACATAGAGACCAATGGGGGGGTTAAGAGATTGTGGGTAAGTGGAGAAAGGGGGAAATAGAGTGAGACAATGTGTTAGTAGGTGTGGAGATAGAGAGGAGGAGGAAGGGGGGTTAGAGGTCGGGAGAGGGAGAGGGGGATGTGTGTGTGTGTGTGTGTGTGTGAGAGAGAGAGAGAGAGAGAGAGAGATATAGAGAAAGAGAGAGTGTGTGTGGAGGGATGTGTGTGTGTGTGAGAGAGAGAGAGAGATAGAGAGAGGGTTGGGGAATGGATAGGGGGTGTGGGTTAGGTGTAGTTAGATTATTTAGGGAGTGAAAGCGAGTGGAGGAGGGGGGTCTTAGTGGAAAGGGGAGACAAAAGGATATGTGTCCATGTTTGTGTGAGAGAAAGAGAGAGGTTTGGGTAATAGCTAAGGGGTGTGGGTTACTT
>LPNX010583326.1:1271346-1442600 GCA_001517045.1 Pseudotsuga menziesii | reverse complement strand
CATAGGCGTGTGAGAGAGAGAGAGAATGAATGGGGAGGTGGGGTGTTAGGGAGAGAGAGGGGGGTGGGGTTAAAGGTAGGGATAGGAGGAGGGGGGTTTAGTAAGAGTTAGGGGGAAGAGGGGAGTGAGGGGGGACATAAAATAATTTTAGTATTGAAATAACTTACAAAACCAGATTCATTGTAGTAGTTTATAATTCGCATGTGTTTTGATTCAGAAAATCATGTACCCTTTTTGTATCAACGCGCATGCATTATTGTTCGTTAAAACAGGCACACGATTTGGTTAAATTTAAAAATGTATTCCCTCCAAATGATAAGGCCGATCCTCCACCCATGCTTGCATGGTGTTCTTATGCCTATGTGTCTGCTTCAGACTTTGCTTCAGATTCAACATGCCTATGCCTTGGAGTATGATAAACCATGTCTAATTCAGCATTATATCCAAATTTTCAATATGCTCATGTTTAGCTATTAGTCTGATTATGCTGCACACCTCCATTTTTTATGAGATTTTAGAAATAGATATTGTTTAACAAGAATACATATTTTTTTCTATTTTTTTCTTATTTATCTTTTGTCATCACTCCTCAACTCAAAAAACACATTTTTAGTGTTTCATCCATATCTCTTTCGTTTCTCAAGCATTTTAAAAACAAATTGTATGGTACACTAAAGAACACTGACCTATACATGCTATAAAAAACCCCATTTCCAAATAATTTCACTAATACATTCAAACACTGCACCCAAAATTGACGTGCTATTTTCGAGGTTTTATCTCTTCGATAATTAAAAATAAATAAAAATATTATTTTTATTATTGGAAAAATAGTCTTGCACTAGTACTATATGTTCTCTATATGTATATCGGTTTTCATAAGTTTATCCCATCATTTAGTCACTGACACGTTGTGCCCGCAAAAACATATACATTATAATCTGTCCCAAAAATAAAAAGTGCCCGTTAAAAAATATCTAACTTTAGATAGTTAACAACATTTTCAATAGAAAAAATATATATATTTGGAAAGTTCATTAAATTTCCTACGTTTCTTGTTTTTTACTCATCTCAAGATTCATTGTGTAAGTGTCTCAAAATATCCATTCCAGTTGATGGCTGTCTGCTTTTTCAGTTTTCTATTGCATCTAACGCACCAAAAGAGACCCTCAACTTTGTGCACTCATCCTAAAAAGAGTTATTTTAATTCAAATATTTCACACATATTATTAATATAACATCCTAATAAAGCTTTAATGCATAAATGAAAACCATCACTCTAAAAAGAAATCCAAAATGCATTGTTAAAATATGCACCTTAAATCCTAGAAATATGCATGGTCAGGCCATTCAAGATTTGGGAGCATTAGTGGTAGTGGTGTGCAGTTTTGTAATTCATCATGCAAAATGAAACACATAAATGCACAACATGACTTTAGAGAGGTTTTTACAATGAAAAATGGACAATTTCACCTCAAAGAAGATTCTGTGCCATGTATAAATGGAAAAATTGAACGTGAAAAATAAAATGTATAAATGCACACCTTCACCCCAAGGATAATGGATCATGAGGGGGTGAAGGTGTAAATTTGTTCACCCCTTCACCGGTTACTCTCTTAGGGGGGTGTAGTGTGTATAATTCATACGTCCTTAGGAGGTTGCATAATGTTAGGAGTGGGGAGCACCTAGAGGTGTGCATTCCATATAATAATTGTATGATTTTCAAGTCTAAATAGATGCTACAAATTTGGGGTTGTTTTTCGCTTCAAATGTGTTTGTTCCTTTGATAGAACCAATAACACTTACGATGTTTTTTTGTTCTCAATAAATTTAATCTTATTACTTGAATGTTTTTAAATACAAACATTGCACTTCCATGTATAGCATGTGTATGAATGATTATACTTCTAGAAAATTTGATACAGGTAACCTATTATATGGAAACATGAACATCCACACATTTGTGGAAGCATTACAAAGCTAATAAATAATTGTATGTGGTCAATATTTAGCACAAATTGTTCATTTGAGGAACATTCTAATGACAAATATTTCTGTAGGAAAAGAAAGAATTCAATATTTGTTATTATGCATTCAATATCTGGTATGTCTCTTAAACTGACAATTTCTTAATAATATATAGAATTCAAAGACCACCAATTGCTCATCAAAGGATGCTTGAATTGGGGCTATGTTTAGCGAGTATTTACTAACATGTTAGCAAACTCACCCTCTTCGTAGTCACAAATATTATAGTCCTCAAACAAAAAATTCAACATGAGTAAAGATCTACCACGTTTCAATGACCATCCATGGTTGATCAATGGTGGTAAGGATTCTCCCAATTACAAATAACATTGGATTGTAAACAAAATAATAACAATGATGGACCAATGAGAACCATAACTCTCTATATTGCCATATTTTGACAACTAGAGGGAAGTTGTAACATGTATGCACATCCTTTCCTTGTAGCAATTTACAAACACTCACCCACTCGGCCATTGAAAAACTCACGAGGATGGGAAATTACCACGACCAAGCTATGATCGTTGTAATTTCCCACATCTAGAAGAACACAAGGAAATAATTGGCAATCATAGATTGAGCATGGGCATGAAGCTTTCAAATTTGGGTCATGAAGCTAAAAGGATTTGATAAGGAAGCATTGGAAAACAACTTCAGTAGTCCAAGGCTAATGAATTCCTAAAGAGGAAAATGCGTGCCTTGTGTAAGGCTATATTATACCTAATTTTCATAATTATTTACTTAGTTTAAATTCATATTATGTCTCTAAGAAAAAATATGTTCTTATGTTAAAATTGAAAAGCATGTAGGAACGTTCTTGACACTTGTCCCTGGTAATGACTCTTGTAAAAAACATTTTCCAAATAATATTAATGAATAACAATAGCAACTGGGTGGCGATGAGTAGGGATACATATGACTTCGTGAGTGAGAAACATAATCCTACTATCTATGGAGAGAAATTGCAAGTGTCATGATATAAAATATTGAACTAACAACCTAAAATATAACTAGTGCATCCAAGGCTATGAGTTTCCCAATGAGAGGGAAAATGAGAGGGAAGACCTATGAAATCATTCCATATATAAGAAAATGATAGGAGGCATGATGCTACAAAGTATGTTGAGAATAATTGTTCTATGAACACATGAGGAGTGTAAGGAAAGTTCTATGAATTTTTTTTGAGTGAACTGACATGGATACTGGTTATAAGAGTTATGTGGTTGAACTAAGAGGTAGAAGATACATAATCCCACTAAAGCTCTTATGAGTATGGGTGTATACACCCATACTCATAAGAGAGTTATTGGGATTACGAAATTGCAAAGGACGATGTTCATCCTTATGGAGTGACAATGCATGTTTGGGGGTAACTTTCAAGCAAGTAATTTTTGGTTGATCAAAGTGTATGTTTTGGAGGTACATGGCCATCCCGACAGTTGTTCCACAACTATTTCAAATGAGCTAGAAGCATTATCACTACTTTTTATATGAATACATTTTTCGCTAATAGTTACTATTTTTTTAGTTGCATTTTTTTAATCATTACACTAGTACAAAGTGAAAGATAAGTGACAAGGTGACCAATAAATTTGGTCACCATAGTTTTTTCAAGGGATAAATGACCAAAATTGAGAAATTTTAATTGAGCCAACTAAATTTGACCAAGGTAAATGACCAATTTGGTCACAGGAGAAGAACTAAGCTAAAAATGACCAATTATGTCAAGGTATAAGAAATAAACTAATTATGACCACATAACAATTGGTCATTTATTTGGTCTTTTTTAGTTGTCACTCTCACAATGGAAAATTATAATTTTGGAAATGAATTTGTACAATTTACTAAATTCTAACAGTGTAGATGGATTCAGAGGGGTTCTCTCGATCTATCTACAATGTTATAATTTAGTAAATTGTAGGCCTCCTTGTGTGTCACAGCTCAACATTATTGCATGAAAAAATTTGCATTGCTTACATTAACGACCTTATACATACTCTTATGTTTTGAGAGCAGAAGCAATTTGCTTATCAAATTTACATCATTCACAAGGTATCATAATTAATTTTCAATACATCTGTGGTACAAGCATTAATAAAATCCATCCCAAGACGAGATATCCCAAATACCACATGACTAAATTAAAAATCACCACATCACAATTGGTCATTTGTTTGGTCAATTTAGTTGTGTCACTTCGACAATGAAAATTAAAACTTTGACAATGAATTTGTACAATTTAATAAATTTTAACAATGCACATGAATTTCAAGACCCCCTACAAAGGGGTCTTATCCTGTAGATGAATTTGGAGACCAATAAAACACATTTTATCCTTCAACTCTTCCATGGTTTTTTAGAACTAAAGCGACTCTCTCAATATATTCCACAGTGGGTGACTTCATGCCATTTATGTATATACGTTCAAGTATTTCTTTCTGCTGTAATGTTGGTTTCCATCTTGAAGTAGATGACATACATTCAGTAGTATTGTTTTCTACAATCAAACATTAAAAAGTAGGATCAATCAATATTAATGTAGTACTCACTTTTTTTTCCAATAAAAACACAACGTATTTAGACTATCAATAAAATAAATTGAATAATTACAACAGTACCTACAATACCTTGGTCGGCCATGGATGATTTCTTTTGGTCATCTTTTCATTAAATCGTTGGATCCTAAAATCAAATGAGATTGATGAAATGGAGATCACTGGATCTGGAAATCAAATGACATAGATGAAATGGAGATGAAATGGAGATGAAAATGTGGGTGAAATGAACATCTTCATGTAGTTTTTAATTTTTAATCTAAAGGTACAAAATGAGAAAATAACTGAATAAAGTTCAACTCATTAGGCTTTTGTTTTGTTTTTTTTTATTGTGTTTTGTTCTTGGTATTTTAGCATTTCAAGGTACGAAATGGGAAAACAAATCAATAAATTTCAAATCATTAAGTTTGTTTGTTTTATTTATTTATTTATTTAGTTAGTTAGTTAGTTAGTTAGTTATTTTTATTTATTTATTTGTGTGGTGAGGTTAAGAGTGTTTTGGTCTTGGTTTTTTTAGCATTTAAAGGTACTAAATGAGAAAAGACCCACATTTGACCACTCATTGATGACGCGTATCCACTCAAAACCACATTTGTCACCATTCGCATCAACTATCATGCTATGGCATCATATGTTCCATTGTAGAGCAATGACATTGTAAATCTTAAAAATAAAATGCATTATTAAAACACAGAACCAAATTAACCAAATGAAGATTCCATTACAAGTCATTAAAAAACAAAAATCCATTTCATTACAAATGGTAAACCATACACATAGCATAGTATTCTTCAAACAATCATAACATTGAAATTTACAAATGAAAGAGCCATGAAAAGTTTTCAAAAAATTGTTTATACAAAATACGAAAACGCTTTAACAAACCCCAAACAATGAATGACTTAAACCACACATTCATGAGACCAAGTTTCGAAACCCTGTAACATCCCCAACCCTCCGACCAGTGAAGAGGAGGCTACCCATTACTACTATCTACCTGAGAAACTAGCCCCATAAAACGTAAAATAAAATGCATTGAGCTCAAGATACACAGATGCATAAAGAGTTAACATTAAGCGGAAGCAATTCATGTTTAGTTCAAGCATTCGACACATTTTACATGTTCATCATAATTTACATAAACAAAACAATTGCATGGGTGATTACATAAGAATACTTATCTTCGAATGAAGCTCCCCGCAACCAGCTATGTAGCTGCAACGTTCCACCCAACCATAGGCCAGTGTGCTCCTTAATCTCTCAGCAACATGGCCACCCCCGAGCTGGGCATCATTCCCACAAGGAATAAGGAAACTAAATAGGCTCACACATTCTAAAGATATGTCAAAACTTAGTCAAGCCAACACGGTTGGGTTTATCAGACCAAGAGTACACAACTGTTCACATAACCAAGACAACAATTTGGGTTTATCAGGTTATCATGAGATGGAAGCACTGTCTACTAAGCTAGTGGGCTCATTGAAGAGATAAGGACGCCTACACAAGAAATAGCTTGACACCTAAGACATCCACACACACCCAACACAAGGAATCATTCCCTTCTCTGCTGCACAGTCCCTCAGGCCATGACTTCCTTTCCAATGCTATTCAGGGGGTGTAGAAAAGAGAGTCATTCCTCTAGCTCTATCTATGAGGCTCCTGCACAAGACTAGGTTTGTCAAGCAAACTCCTTTCCACTCTTACCCAGTACAAAGACCAATTGCATACACAACAATATACACCATTTCTGGGTAGAGGATAATAATTCAGCCACAGAATTAATTTCCATGGAGGGTAAGAACAACCCACTAATAGTAGGCCATATCCCAGGGATGTTTTGGCCCTAACGTGGCCAAAAATGAATTCATCAACAAAACTCAAGAGGATGTGGTCTCTCCTCAAAATTACTGGGAAACACAAAAATGATTTTCAGCTTGGTAACATTGGGAAAATGCATTCAGAAATGTTGGGGAAGAACCCAACCACAAGAACATCACAAAAACAAAATTCTTAGACTCTAGAAAAATGAAGAACGACTGTCCATGAGACGAAGAAATACACAGCAAATCCAAAATCATTGATTTCACACACAGCAACTTCCTAGCTACTTCAAGGAGCCCCAACGTGGGTGAATGTTAATGATAAAAAGGCCCAGGAGCCCAAATCATGAAGGAACAACACACAACCAACAAAACCGTGGAGGTAAAATCCACTCCCAAGCTTCCATGCATGAGCAAATGAAGAACGTGGGTGTATGACAGAATGGCATACGTTTTTGGGCATTTTCCTTGTTAAGGAATTCAAAACAAATTTTTCAAGAATGAGTTCTCTTCGCAATTCAAATTTCTACCCATACTCTTCCCACTCCATGCAATAACTGTCTCAACCACATTCTGTCATAATTTAATGATTGGGGAGAAAGACAAAATGGGTAGTTGACTGATTGATGGGTTCTCCCTTTGACATTTGGATTTTCCCCATTGGCCCAGAGGTTTAAATAATTTCACTCCCTATTCCTTAGGAAAATCATTCCCTTTTCATTATGGTTGCATTGAATTAGCTGGTTGTGGGGATTTTTAATTAAAATGCATATGTACATGATGCCAAAATTATAATGTGTCAGATAGCACAATATACCATCAGCAACAATTTTAACCGTCAGAGCATAAAACATTAAATCAATGGCGGGTATTTTTCCTTTAGCTCCACACCACGATTAATTACAATCTATATATCCTATACATTTTAATGCAAATGGGGTCAAAAACAAGGTGTTACATTGCCCTCCCCCTTCAATAGCACTATCCTCAGTGCTTTACAAAATTGAACAAAATGCTACACTGGTACCACCTCAATGCTCCGCAGAATTGAACAAAAATGGGTGTGCCAATCGTATGGCATCCTCTAGCTCCCATGTAGCCTCTTTAGGACTGTAGTGCTCCCATTGCACCTTTACCTTCCCTATGGCTCGGTTCTGGAGTATTGTGACCTTCTTGTCGAGGATGCACATTGGCTCTATTTGGAACTCTCCCTTGGGTTCCACCTGAATCACATCCCAATTTATCACATGGTTAGGATCATGTACATATTTCTTAAGCAAAGAAACATGAAAAAAATTATGAGCTCTAGTGCTAGCAGGAAATGCAAGTCTATATGCAATTGGCCCTATTCTTTCAAGCACTTCAAACGGCCCACAATATCTAGGTGAAAACTTGGCACAAATTCCAAGATTCAAGGAACTCTTCTTTTCCCTCACTCTGAGGTAAACATGATCCCCTACACTGAACTCTTTGTTCACCCTATGCTTATCTGCATAGCTTTTCTGCTTGTCATGGGCTGCTTTCAGATTATGTCTGATCTTTACAACCTCCTACTCCATATCCTTGAGAAATTCTAGACCATGCACAACCCTGTTCACTGGATTATCCCAAGTCACTGGTGTCAAATATCTGTCCTTATCTCAAATATTCTTCCCATCAAGTAATTCCTCCACATCTTGAGAGCATGTACTATGGATGCAAGTTCTAGATCATGAGTGGCATAGTTCTTCTCATGCTCATTCAGCTTTCTTGACTCATAACATATCACGTGGTTTTCTTACATAAGGAATCCTCCAAGCCGTTGTCCTCATGCATCGGTACATACCACAAAATATTTCTCTGGGTATGCAACCTTCAATACCGGCGCATTGGTGAGAAATTTTTTCAACTGTTGGAATCTTTCTTCACACCTAGATGTCCATTCAAACTTTATCCCCTTATTTTTCAAAGAAGTGATGGCATGTGCAACATTGGAGAATCCTTCAATGAATATCTAGTAGTATTCTACAAGTCCCATAAAAGATCTTACATCTGTCACATTTCTTGGAGTAGGCCAATTCATAATGGCTTCAATCTTTTCAAGGTCCACAGATATACCCTCTTTTGATATAATGTGACCCAAATACTGAATTCTATCTCTATAGAAGTCACTCTTGCTTAGATTTTCATACATCTGATGTTCCCTGAGCAATTGCAATATCAATATCAAATGCTCTTCATTCTTTTCCTCATTCTTAGAATAGATAAGAATGTCATCAAGGAAAAAAGAAACAAACTTGTCCAAATACCATTACTGAAGACACTATTCATAAGACACATAAATGTAGTCGGTGCATTTGTGAGACCAAATGGTACCACTACAAACTCATAATGTCGATACCTTGTTTTGAAGGTTGTCTTATGAATGTCTTCGCCCTTGATTCTCACCTGATGGTAACTAGTCCTCAAGTCAGTCTTGGAAAATACCTTTTCTCCTCTCATTTGATCAAAGAGGTCATCAATCCTAGGAAAAGGATATTCGTTCTTCATAGTGACTTTGTTCATCTTTATGTAATCAATACACAGCCTGAGTGTACCATCTTTCTTCTTTACAAATAGAACTGGTGCTCCCCAAGGAGACACACTCGGACTGATATACTTCTTCTCCAATAACTCTTGTAGTTGCATCTTCAACTCTAGCATATTAGGTGTAATCATTATGTAGGGTGTCTTGGACACTGGTGCTGCTCCTGGCACAAGTTCAATTCTAAAATCAATGTCCCTCTTTAGAGAAATCCCTGGAATCTCATAAGGAAACACATCCCTAAATTCTTGCAACACATGAAAGTCCTCCAACCTAGGAGTTTTGATTATCTGTTTCCTCCAAATTATGAGCTGCATACAACTAGAAACCTTTCCTACATAACTTCTTCAACTGGATTGCTGAAATATTCCTCATAGAAATCACCTTTGGAATACCTCTTACCACTACTAGGTTTCCTTGTTCATCCATGCATTTGAAAGTCTTATTGTAACAGTCAAGCTTTACCCTGTGAGATTCTAACCAATCCATTCCAATGAGGACATCATAGGAACCAAGTGGTAGAACATTCAGATCTACACAAGTGATCAACCTGTCACGTCCCCATGCCTTCGGTCGGCAAAGAGAACGCGACTCCAATCTCTATCAGACCGGGCTAAGTGCCCATGAACATGTACATGCTTAAAAATTTCATAAAACAAAATGTTGAAAGAGAGAATGCACTGCAGTATAACATGCCTAAATGCAATTCATTTAACATGCACAACTACAATTGTAGATTATGCACAGCTATGATTAATTATCCTTGCACAGCGGAATTAACATGCATCTAGACAAGCATTCTTCAACCTGTTCATTATTTTCATTAATAGAAATATAGTTGCAGAGGTAAAATACACAAGATCACTTATCTTATGAACGCCTTGCTCCGCAACCAGCTACGTCACTGCAACGTTCCACCCAACCATAGGCCAGCGTCCTCCTTAATCTCTCAGCAACGCTGCCACCCCCAAGCTGGGCATGATTCTCCAAGGAATAAGGGAACTAGCAGGCTGACACATAGCCAAAGGTAACCAAAACACAGCCAAGCCAACTAAGTTAGGTTTATCAGGCCATCCAGGAGTTGATGAAGGCAATTTGCTAAGCTGGTGAGCTCATAACAGAGCCAAGAACACCTACGCTCGAACTAGCCTGACCTCTAAGACACCCATCCACGCCCAACACAAGGAATCAGTCCTTTCTCTGCTACACAGTCCCTCAGGCCCTACATTCCCTTCCAGTGCTATTCAGGGGTGATGGAGAAGAAGGCCAGCCCTCGAGCTCGGTCTGTGTGGTTTCTAGCACCAGGTTTATCAAGCAACCAAGCCAACACCCTTACTCCTCACACAGTCCAAAGACCAACAATTTCACTCAGGCAATCAATTCATCTCTCACAGCTTAAACAGGGAAAAACGAATTATACAGCCTCAAACGTAATAGCAAAAATGGATCACAATATCGAGAAAAACACACAGTCCTGAAGCTTGTCAGTGAGCACAACTCTCAGTAGGGAAAAAACGTCCCAAATAGCCTGTGCGTGAGGCCAAAAGTCGCTGAGACAGTCAAAAACGTGAATGGCTCTTCCCAGCCATGGTAAAAACACATGAAATCACAAAAACGTGAATGGAAAATGCACCAACAGCTCCAAAAACGTGAGGAAGACAACCCAATCCCCAGCACTACAAAAACGACCTCCAATCCATGGGAAAAATGAAGCCAACAGCCAAAACGTGGGATCCAAACACACAGGAAAAACTCCAGCTGCTCCCAAAACGTGAGGAAACTGAAAAACGTGAATGCCTAGCAGAATGGCCTGCGTTTTTGGGCATTTTTCCTGCCAAGGAAGTCAGAACACGTTTTTCAAAAATGGGTCTCTGCCCAATTCGAATTTCTTTGCCCATACTCTTCCCCTTCCATGCAATAACTAACTCAACCACATTCTGGCAGAAATAAATGATTGGGGAAAAAGACAAGAAGGGCAGTTGACAGTTTGATGGGTTTTCTCATAGACATTTGGCTTCTCCCCATTGGCTAAGGATTGACAAATTCCCAACCCCACATCCTTATCCTTGGAAAAATCATGCCCCATTCGATTTGGTTGCCGCGACCGTAGCTGGTTGTGCTCATTTAATTAATTTTAGATGCATATTTACATAATGACAATCATCATATATGCTGCATGCCCCGATATACCATCGGTGACAATTTTAAATCCCAAAACATAGCATTACTGATCAATGGCGGGGCCTTGGCCTTTAACTCCACACCATGATCATTACAATATATATATACGTCATATACATCTAATGTAACGGGGTCAAGACCGGGACGTGACACAACCCATTCATGACCAATGGACATTTCTCTTCCAGTTCACTAGCCTTTCTTTTATTTCCAGTGGCTAGCTGAACTAACCAATATTTGCTATGCTTTACTTTCTTAAAATCACAAATATCCACTACTCTAGGAGTAATGTAACTGTGAGTAGAACCGAGGTCAATCAAAATAGAAATATATTGCTCAATAATATTACCTGCAACTTCAACCACAGTTGACTGGTGATATGCCTGGTGGTCCTCCAGTGCTGCATAAATACTAGGGACGACCCTTACTACTTGAACCATTGTTCCTGCTTCTTGAATGTTGTAAGCTGGTCTTGCACTCTCATTCTTGAGTCAACAATTCCTGTGCATGTGGGGTCCTCCACATTTCCAACATTGGAGAGGTTCTCTATTTTGTTTTAGATCTCTATGATTTTCTCCCATCGCTCTGGCTGGCTGCTTCTCAGCTTGTGATGGTTTCTTCTGATGATTCCTAAAGTTAGAAGGTTTGAAACCTTTCTTCCTTTGGTCAAACATCCCATTCTTCTTATCCTTCCATGTCTTACGATAATCAGTTTTACCTTTTATTTTCTCATAGAAATAATTAGCCTTATTTATTGCTTCTTCAAGCATTCTAGGTTCATAAAACTCAATTCTGTCTTTGTAAGACTGAGGCAATCCACTCAGGAAACGTTGGATTTTCACTTTTTCATCTTTGATGTACCTGACATACCTCAATAGTTCCAAGAACTTATTTGCATACTCTTCCATAGTCTGTTGTCCTAATCCCAGCTCATGGAATTCTTTAATCTTATCATCATAGCACCTATCAGAGAGGTACTTCTGCTTGAAGTATTTCTTGAATTGTTTCCACACAATTCTTCTTTCATTAACCTTCTTTACTTGTATGTGGTGTTCCCACCATATGGATACTCTTCCAGTCAAATTGAATATAGCTACCCTTTCTTTCATATTTCTGGAGTAGTCTTGAACGTGTAAATACATCCTCATCCCAAGAATCCAAGCCTTAGCTTCTTGACCAGTCTTGACCTCATCATTAAAAGTAGGAGGCCTTGCCTTTTTGAATTCATGTCATGAATTTTTCTTGCAATGTCTCCTTCTCTAATTCCTCTAAGATGGAGAGCTTGAATCTCCACTAGGTTTTTCAGAATCAAGTGACCCACTGGTAGGCCATTCTAGAGTGTTCCTTCTGTCCCTAGAAGCCCTCCGAGAGACATGGGCCCTTTTACGGGAATCTCCCCCTGGCTCTACTCTTGCTTCTTTCTGGATTAGTTGTTTGATGCCCTGAGTTTATCTATCCTTGGATGTCTGTCAAACTATACATTATAGCTGCATTTATCTGATTTTGATCTTCTTGAACCTTAAGCATCCTTTCATTTTCTTCTCTACAACTTTTCAAATCCACCCTTAGGCTCCTCATGGTGGCTGCAAAATCTGGGGGAGTATCTTGAACTCTTCTCCCATTGGAATCTGTCTCATCTTTTCCAACTCTGACATTTACTCCCATAGCATCTTCATCAAACTCATATTGGTCCTGTGCATCATTCATGTCGTCGATCCTCATCTTGGCCCAACCAAGAATGAATTTTTGAAAACTGCTCTATGCAGAATGTTGACTCTGAAGGTGACTATAGTTCTGCACAATGTGTTAATAAACACAATTGTGAGCTGCATAACAATATCATGAGTTCATAATTACTTACCTGCATTTGGAAAATACTATATTGACAACTTTGTGAAAACACATAATTTTTGTTTTCGCCAAGAATGATGGTCTTAGGGGGATGACCGGGGTCACATAATTTTTTTTTTGTAAATAATTGTTTTTCGCACAATCTAGCGCATAAGATCGCTGCCATTTTTCTCCTTTTCAACACCTGTAATTCCACTGAAAAATCCGACTGAAAAACTCAAATTATTCCATCTGATCAGATCCCTTCCCAACTAGTCATCCGATGTATTGGGTCACTCTTCCTCTATCTTCTAATGCCATATCGTGTCGATCTTCCTTTGCCATCCAATACCATATTAGTTCAATCTTCCTCTATCATCTGATACCATATTAGGTCAATATTCCCCTGTCTTCTAATGCCATATCAGGTCAATCTTCCTCTATCTTCTGATGTATCGACTTGATCTTCTTCTGTATTCCGAAGCATCGACTGATTGATCTTCTATTCTTTTCCAATGCTTCAAATCAATATTCTTTTATTTTTCAACACTTCGGCTAATCGATCTTCTATTCTTTTCCGAGATGTGGCGCATCGATATTGTTTTCTTTTCTGACACTTCGGCTCCCTTCAGGCGAGCCTTTCCCACACCTTGGATCCGCTTCAATGAATGTATTCTGAGATGCTTTATAGATCTTCTCCCGAGAGACATCGAAAATTTATCTGAGATGCCTCGAAGAGTTTCACCTGAGACCCATCGGAAAAAAAATTCTGAGGTTTCCTATACTTAGAAAAAATTCCAAATTTTTGCTCTCTTCTTCCTCTCTATGCCGCTATGTCAGATCCCTTCCAAGGATCCCTACCGACACCTCATCTCTACCTAGCAGAGACCTTTGGCTCCTCCCAGCTGAGACCTTCGACTCCTCCCAGCCGAGACCTCTGATTCCTTCGGCTCCTACCAGTTCAGACCTGCGGATCCTCTTCAACAAACATCTACCGATGCTTTTGAATTTGTCTTCTCATTTGATTTTCAGCTGTGTATCGGCTCAACCCAACAGAGACCATCGGCTCCACCCAACGAAGACCCTCAGCTCCTCCCAGCTGAGACCATCAAAAAAAATTTTAAATTAGACAATTTTTCTTTAAATTTATCTCTGCTTGGTTTCTTACTGGATGGACTCAACTTAAGTCCTTCAATGTATTCGATGGACTTCAGCCTAATTCATCCAATGTATTGGATGGAATTCATCCTAAGTCATCTGATATTTCCCATACATAGAATTTTTGTTTTTTTTTTGAAATTTTGAAAATTCTCCCTGATTTTTACATTTTTCCTCTGCTGGTCAGAGGGTAACCTGCCTCTATCACTGCTTCTTCATGGACCATTGAGGCCCATTCTACAACGAAGCTCTCTTAACACACTGTAATGTCCTCGACCCTTCGACCGACGAAGAGGACGTTACCCATTACTACTATCTACTCAGGCAACTAGCCCCATAAAACATAAAGTAAAATGCATTAAACTCAAGATACACAGATGCATAAAGAGTTAACATTCAGCGAAATAAATTCACATTTAGTTCAAGCATTTGACACATTTTACATGTTCATCATAATTTACATAAACAAAACAATTGCATGGGTGATTACACAAGAATACTTATCTTCGAATGAAGCTCCCCGCAACCAGCTATGTCCCTGTAATGTTCCACCCAACCATAGGCCAGCGTGATCCTTAATCTATCAGCAACATGGCCACCCCCAAGCTGTGCATGATTCCCATAAGAAATAAGGAAACTAAACAGGCTCACACATAGCTAAAGATATTTCAAAACTCAGTGAATCCAACACGGTTGGGTTTATGAGACGAAGAGTACACAACAACACATAACCAAGCCAACAAGTTGGGTTTATTAGGTTATCAGGAGATGGAATCACTGTCTTCTAAGGTAGTGGTCTCATTGAAGAGCTAAGGATGCCTACACTAGAACTAGCTTGACTCCTAAGACATCCACACACACCCAACACAAGGAATCTTTCCCTTCTCTACTGCACAGTCCCTCGGGCCATGAATTCCCTTCCAATGCTATTCAGGGGGTGTAGAGAAGAGATTCATTCCTATAGCTTTGTCTATGAGGCTCCTGCACAACACTAGGTTTGTCGAGCAGACTCATTTCCACACTTACCCAGTCCAAATACCAATTGCATACACAGCAATATACACCATTTCTAGGTAGAGGAGAATAATTCAGCCACAGAATTAATTTCCACAGAGGGTAAGAACAACCCAATAATAGAAATCCATATCCCAGGGACGTTTTAGCCCTAACGTGGACAAAAACGAATTCATCAACAAAACTCAAGAGGATGTGGTCTCTCCTCAAAATCGCTGCAAAACACAAAAACGATTTTCAGCTTGGTAACATTGCAAAAATCCAACAGAAAACGTTGTTGAAGAACCCAACCACAAGAACATTACAAAAACAAAATTCTCAGACTACAGTAAAATTAAGAACGACTATCCACGATAGGAAGAAATACACAGCAAATCCAAAATCATGGATTTCACACACAACAACTCCCCATACGCTTGAGGGATCCCCAACGTGGGTGAATGTTAATGATAAAAATGCCTAGGAGCCTAAATAGTGAAGGAAGAACACACATCTAGCAAAATCGTGGAGGTAAAAACCGCTCCTAAGCTTCCCTGCATGAGCAAATGAAGAATGTAGGTTTATGGAAGAATGGCATACATTTTTGGGCATTTTCCTTCCAAGGAAGTCAAAACACGTTTTTCAAGAATGGGTCCTCTGCCCAATTCAAATTTCTTCCCATACTCTTCCCACTCCATGTAATAACTAACTCAACCACATTCTAGTAGAATTTAATGATTGGGGAAAAAGACAAAATGGGTAGTTGACTAATTGATAGGTTCTCCCTTTGACATTTGGCTTTTCCCCATTGGCCCAAAGCTTTAAATAATTTCCCTCCCTATTCCTTAGGAAAATCATGCCCTTTTCATTATGGTTGCACTGACTTAGATGGTTGTCGGGATTTTTAATTAAAATGCATATTTACATGATGCCAAAATTATAATGTGCTAGATAGCACGATATACCATCGTCAACGATTTTAATCACCGAAACATAAAACATTAAATCGATGGTGGGGATTTTTCCTTTAGCTCCACACCACGAGTAATTACAATCTTTACATCATATACATTTTAATGCAAACAGGGTCAAAACCGGGGTGTTACAAACCCTCTATCAAAACACAACAAGTGTAACTATTGGGTACAAGCCCATTTCCATTGCAGGGTGTATCAAGAATTTGGTTGCACGAGAAACCCATAGCTTTCCCTTCTAACCACATAGAGTACCCACACTCTACTCTCCTGCATAATGAAAATGATTATTTTTATCTAAAGTATGCCAAATCAAAACAAAAAACCAAACCAAAAACACAAAGGTGCAAACCTACGGGAAATGCATACCTGTATATGAGATCACAACATGTTGGTTGCATAGCATAGATGCACAACTCCCTCTTGGAGTATGAACCCTCTCTCCAACCAGCAACGAAGAAAAAAATAATGACTACAAAACCGTATTGAAAAAATTAACGAAGTCTTCCTACAAATCCTAAGTTTAATTCAATGCGTCACCCTATCCACCATCTCCATGAAAATCAAAACCCACATTTTCATAGTATGGCATCATATTTCTTTCCATTGTTTTAAACCTCATCACCTTAGCCTTAAACCCTCTACCATTGTGAATTTCCATTTTAAGCCATATTTGTTATGGCATAAACATATTCCATAAACATAAAGCCCTCCACACTATAGGTTAAGCATACAGTGTTGCATTCAAGGTTTTAAGAAATTCAACATAAAGTTGAAAAACATGTATATAAATTATCATCCCTTCTTACCATAGATATAAGGTATAGTCTAGGCATAGGAACCTTTGTCCTCTTTTAAATTTTGAGCGTAGGAATAATATCGTTCAGGTGTAGATTGTTGTATCCATAAGTACGTTTCTTTTTCCACAATCAATAGATTGAAGACATCGGCAAAATCACCTGTAGAGGAGATTATAAAAACATGTATTAGTTCATGATGAACTAAGTAAACCCCATAGCATAGGAACCTTAAATTTCTGAGTGGACCTTTAAGGGACAGAACCCTGCCACTCCACCCCTTGACATATACAGGTAATTCAACCTATTCATAATGAACGATAAACAAATTAAAAACACATAAAATGAAAGAAAGGCGTAAAACAAAGTAAGTATCGACAATGTCAATATATAATATAGACTGGAAAAGTAATCTTATAAACATATCAAAGTATAGAACAACCTTAACTAAACATCACAGTCATACATGAAACACACATATGGAAAGAAACAGAGAAAAACTTAGTTTCAGTTCTCTAAACAAGTTTTATTCCACAATAGAAACAAAGATGTCCTTAAGATCTAGCATTTTATGAGTCCATGAATTTTATTTTTAATTTATGAATTGTAGGGACATTACACTGTGCTCTATCTGCAAAATATTTATAAATTTCATTTGGACCTTCCTATCTCGAGACATATCAATTATCCCTAGGTGACATGTTTAAGGATGGATTCTAGGAGGGGCTAGAACCCTGAGTTGGAGAAATCATATCTACTATATTATAGAAAAAATGAGGTTATAACTTTTATAGAGGGTACATCAAGATTTCATCTTCAATCTTTCAAAGTTTTGTATCCTCATCCTTATACAATCTCTCTTTATAGAGAAAGTCCTAACATGAGTATTTTTTGTCTTCTAGGGTTTCCAAGCTTGAAACCCTAATCTTGAGTAGTTGTAGTTGTAGTAGTGTTTCAGCTGCATAAAGAGTTCTTTAAGGGTAGAGCTAATACCATGTTAATTTTTTTAATGGTTATACAAGATCTAATAACATTTAGCATCATAACATAATAACCATATGCAAAAGTATAATTGAAAGATATACAAGCACATCCACACAAAAAGAACACAAATATTTATCCTCGAAAACCCGCATGGGGAAGAAAACCCAACAAAACATCCTCTATATAGATGTATCAAAAGTACAAGACGAGATCTCAGACATGTCCACCTTTTCCCAATATATATGTCTCTCTCTCTCTTATGCGATATACACAAGTGAGTGTGTGTTCAAATGGGGAACGCAACTCCTCTATTTATACTCTTTCTGTCACTTGACTTTTAACCTAACAAGTCAGCCCCACTTAACTGAGTAATATGAATTCATCTGGGAAGAATAAAAACAATATTTTATTATATTCATTATGGTAATATTGACCCGACTTACAATGGAGGATTTTCCTCATGACTCTATGATGACCAAATACAATAATAACTTCTCGACGGAGGAATAAGAAGTCTCCTTAGGGTACATCAGTAAAATGTTGAGAATATAGTTGTCATTTATGTCAAAGGTGTTCACGAATAACAAAGGAATAACCAATCGATATGGTAACAATATGAATTTATCAATGACAAAGGAAATCTAAGAAGTGAGGAGTAAAGAGAGAGTGTAGAGACTGTGTGAGATTGAAATCTACGAAGTGAGGAATTGGTCTTTCCACTAATTAATTCAACGACAAATTTGAAGATATGTATCTTAGATAGATCAACGGTGCAGAACAGAGAGTTTTAAAGAGAGTGTATAGATCCATGGATTGAATCAATTTCGCTAGGTGAAATAACGTGTGATATAATCCCAAACTAATTGTCCATACAGTTGGAGATCATGCGATGGAAATTAGGCATGGCCAAATATCAACGGCTAAGGAGCATTCCATTTATTTAACTAGAAAGCCTCTTAATGTTTTTCTTAGCTACATAATAAATGGAATTGTAAAGTGTTTGAGATCTGTCGGACAATGTGGACAATCTAGATCAGTCAAGAGAAATTATGGAACCTGATATTGAGAAGATCGATGACGGTGAATGATTTCTGCACAAAGAAAAGGGAAAATTCACAAATCCTCATTTGATCATAGATCAACAGTTATGATTCAATCCGTAACAAAATATATGGTACGAATGATTTCCCTACAAAGAAAAGGGAAGATCCACAAATTTGCATTTGATCATAGATCAACGGTCAGGATTGAATATGTAAGGAAATCTATGGTGCGCAATGATTTCCGCACAAAGAAAAGTGAGGATCCCTAATCCACATTCGATCATAGACCTGTCAATAGGAGTGAACCCGCAAAGAGATTGATGGTTCAAAAGAAACAGCACAAGGAAGAAAGCAAAAGGCAGAAAATCACGAAAATACTTTGGGAAATGTCATAGTTCCACTACCCGAAATACAGAAGATCGTTGGTCCAAAAAACATCCGCAAAAGATTGATGGTGTGGAAAGGAGTCGGTTAGCAAAATGCGGAAGAAGGAAAGCATAAGGAGAAAAGATGAGAATTGTGAAAGAAACATTTGTGTTCTTGAGAACCAGAATTCTGAAAACTATGATCTGGAAGATTAACAGTGAGGAAAACATCCGTAAATATCGACGACGTGTAAATATTAGTCCGAAAAGAAAAAAGCAGAAAGAGAAGAATTACGAAAGAAACATTCATTAGAGGAAATTTCAACTCAAAATGGGCCTCCTAAAATGAACTAATAAAATAATAGTTAAAATAATAAAATAATATTTATTAATTTTGGAGGAAGAAAAGAAAAAAACTACTTTTTTGTTTGTATTTTTGACATATCTCCCTGTGTTTTTACTCAAATTTCGATCGGGAGAGCTCGTTGGATGTAGAATTAAATTCCGCATCCAACGAGTACCCACTCGGCATACTTTTGACGGACCCCGCTACCCCAAAAACAAGAAATATCTGAAAAAATGGAATGATGACACTCGGCATACTTTTGATGGACCCCACTACCCCAAAAACAAGAAATACCTGAAAAAATGGAATGATGATGTCATCATTCCATTTTTTCAGGTATTTCTTGTTTTTGGGGTAGCGGGGTCCGTCAAAATTATGCCAAGTGGGTACTCATTGGATGCGAAATTTAATTCCGCATCCAACGAGCTCTCCCGATCGAAATTTGAGTAAAAACACAAGGAGATATGTCAAAAATACAAACAAAAAAAGTAGTTTTTTTTATGATACCTATCCCCAAATTTATATTAAAAAAGTGCTTAAGACCTATATGGTATTTCAAATTTAAATCAATTTCATTGGCTAACACATGATGACATGGAATTTGAATAAAAGTTAAAAGGCCCATTTTGAGTTGAAATTTCCTCTAATGTGAGTTTTTGAGAACCTGCATTCCACAACCCGTGATCTAGAAGATTGACGGTTAGGAAGAATGATCCCAGAGGATATTGGTGGCCACCCACCTATTCCTCTTGGACCCCCACCATTGTTTCTTTCAGTTTTCTAGTTTCCTTAATTGTAGCACAATTTACTATTTTTGGTAGTTTTTGGGTCCTAAACTTCCGAAGCCGTTATGAGGCCCTAAACGACGTTTTTTTGGCATCGAATGGTTGGGAAAAAATGAGTCTGTTTTAGAATCAATATTTGTATTTTATGGATGTATTCCTTAAACATATCTTTCTAATGATATATCAGGTGCGTCAAATGGAGGTAGTATGCTAAAGTTACGACCCCGGGAAATTGATGTACCAAGTTACCCAACGGGGCCCACATTAAGGCGTTTCACCTCCTAGGGTTAGATTTTTGGATGTGTAGGGTTTCCATTTTTTCTCAATAATATATAGGCCTTCGAGCCTCATTGTAACATAGAGTTCAGAGGCATGTAGCCACCACATCTCTTCTCAGAGATAAGCTACCAGCACTCTAGCTAGTTTATTTCCATTCTGTATGTAAACAAGTTTCAGTTATTGATTAATGAAATGAAGTGTTATTTCTGCTGCATATTTGTTTCTATGGTTATTTGTGTATTCTGTTGCATTCCTGCATAAATTTGGATCAGTGGTATCAGAGCAATCTGCTCTTTCTCGATCCTTCTTTGCATCCCCAACGAGGGTGGGGTATAAAGAGTTAGGGCTCGATCTGGTTGAACCTTTGCAAGATCAGCCTTGCAAATCCTGATAGCCACCCATGGGGGACGAAAAGAAATATGAGGGCATATAAGATCCTACAAAAATGTTGCTCGAGGAGGCCCTTGAAAAACAAAGCAACACGCTGATGGATAACTTCGCCCAGATCCTTCAACGACTTCCCACTGGCGATGCATCTGCATCTAGCAACCACTCTGGAGGTGCAACCACTTTTAATGTACAAGTAAACTTCAACATTCCCATATTTTATGGTCGAATAAATGCAGATGTTGTAGATAAATGGATGAATCTATTAGAAGGATATTTCTCAGTTCATGACTCTTTTGACCGGGAAAAGATTACCTTTTGTCTACTTGAAGCCACTCCCCATGTCAAGGACTGGTGGGAAACCTACTGTGAGAGAAAGGATGAGGAGGAACCCTCTCTATTCTCAGCCATACCCACTTGTAATTCTTTTCAAGATGCCATAAAGGGACAATATTATCTGGTGGGGAGCTATGAGGACAAGTACATCCAATGGACTACGCTGCGGCAGCAAAGAGATCAAGATGTGCATGAGCTGACGAATCTGTTCCATACCCTGTGCACCAAGTTGGGTATCAAAGATTCAAAGAAACATTTGGTGCTGAATTACCATAGTCATCTGCATAGATACATTCAGGAGGAAATGGAGTTCCTCAACATCTCCTCACTAGGTACCGTATATTGGTACGCTGCCAAAATTGAGCAAAAATTCAAATAGAAAAAGCGAGACTTTGGATCTGCGAATCAAAAGCAAGGGAAAGGTGCCCCCAAACTGTAGAAACAAGGACACAACCAAGGCATGGCGACTCAAGAAAACTTTCCAAATATGCAAGCAAAGAGCAACACAGCAAATCCAAAGAAGGAAGTGGGAAAGTGGTGCGAGTTCCATAAGATCCCCACTCACAACACAAGTGAGTGTCAGGCTAAGCAGTCACTAGTGGCTGAGATAAAGTCTTCTGAATCAGATGCATACTCTGACACTGAATTAAAACTTGAGAAGGGGAATGACAAAGGGAAGACGATTATCGATGTAGATCCCAACGCCACTGTTGCCACCACGAAGATCCAAAAGGAAGAACCAGAATATTCAAAGGAGGAGGAGCATATTTTCCATTCCCAGGTGTGATTAAAGGGTTCCCTGCTACAGTTCATTGCCGACAATGGGAGCCAAAAGAACCTAATTTTAGCATAGGTCGTGAAGTGGTTGGGTTTACTGACCATAGCACACCTGCAGTCGTACACCATCAGATGGCTTCACCATGGACAAGATCTCTGCGTCAGCCAGCAGTGTCGACTTCCCTCTAACATCAAGCCCTTCATCGATGAGGTATTATGTGATATTGCTCCTCTTGATGTTTGTGATGTATTTTTAGGTCAACCATACTTATGGACGTGACATGATATGTATGAGTCCTGACATCGTGCTATTATTATTACGTTGGGAAATAATTTGTACAGAATACCATAGGTACCACCCCCTACCGCTATCTCTTTGGTTACTGCAAAACAATGCAGTAAGCTCATTTCCAAAATCGAGAAGTTTGTTTTCTTGATGACCGCCCTCAGGGCAAGAAGAAGATCATTGCCACAACCTCCAAACAGGGCCCCTCCGCATGACAACAACAAATGGACAAGGTTGTGGAGGATTACCGAGACATATTCACCTCACCCACCGGGGTGCCTCTCCACTATCAGGTCAAGCACCCCATCAATCTAACCCTAGGTGCACCACTGCCCAATGGACTGATCTATCATCATTCTATTCTGGAGAATGATGAAATCAAGAGGAAAATTCAGGAGCTACTACAAAAGGGTCACATCTGGCTAAGTTCATCGCCCTGTGGGAGCCCGATCATGTTGGTACAGAAGAAGGATGGGACTTGGAGACTCTGTATTGACTATCGGGCACTGAACAAGATCACTGTTCGGAATAGGTACCTGATCCCACGGATTGATGACCTCCTAGACCAGTTTCAAGGGGCGAAATATTTTATCAAGATTGACTTAAATTATGGGTATCACCAGGTACCGATCGAACCGACCGATGTGTGGAAGACTTCCTTCAAAGCCAATGAGGGCCTTTTCGAATGGTTGGTCATGCCTTTCGGGCTGACAAATGCTCCTACAACCTTCATGAGACTGATGGATGACATCTTGCGGCCATTCACCAACTCATTTGTAGTAGTGTACTTGGATGACATCCTGATATTCAACCAAACTTGGGAAGAGCACCTCCACCACATCCAACAGGTCCTTGAAACATTACGGCAGCACAATTTGTGTGCAAATTTGGACAAGTGCACTTATGGCATGACCCAGGTTTAGTATCTGGGATACATTATTGATGACTATGGGGTACATGTGGATCCAACCAAGATCCAAGCCATTCGGGATTGGCTATCCCTAACTACTCTAACAGAGCTTTGCAGCTTTCTGGGCCTTGCTAATTTCTACCCTAGGTTCGTGTTGGGATTCTCTCATATCACTTGGACCTTGAGTTAAGTCACCAAGGGAGGAGCGAAAGCAAAATTCTTTTGGTCGAAAACTCAACAGAAGGCATTTACAGAATTGAAACATCGCCTATGCTGTTCCCCAATGCTGACATTACCAGACTTGTAGCAACCATTTGAGATAGAGACATATGCCTCTGACTATGCTATTGGGGCAGTCCTTAATAAACAAGGGAATCCAGTGGCATATCACAGTGAGACACTATTCGACACTGTCTGCAAATATCCCACTTATGACAAAGAGATGTATTCCATTGTACAGGCTTGCCGACAATGGAAGCATTACATTTTGGGAAAGGAAACGATCATCCACATAGACCACCAACCCCTGCAGTTCATGCAGACACAACAGAAGTTACAGAATGATCGCCATCCGAAGTGGTCCACATATCTACAACAGTTTCATTTGAACATCAACTACAAGAAGGGAAGCACTAATAATGTTACAGACTGCCTTAGCCAACCACCGATCGTGGCGATAACGACCGTGATCAACTCTTGTGGGCACGAGACTTCTGATTGGTCACTTCTCTACAAGAGCGATCCAGAATTCATCCACACATACCAGACGCTCTTGGAGGGAAACCAAGTTTCAAAATTTCACCTCCAAAATGTACTACTGTGTCACATGGGACACCTTTATGTTCCTTCAAGCGAGCATGCCAAGATGATTTGGGAAGCGCACTACAGTTGTGTCACTGGGCATTTTAGGGTCGAGAAAATAGTGGTAGTACTTCAGAAGTATTTCTATTAGCCAAACCTTCGATAGGACATCGAGAAGTACATCCGATTCTGCACTGCCTTAGCCGTTGCCAATCCATCCATCAAGAAGCATGGCCTCTATACTCCGTTTCCTACCCCTAGTCGATCTTAGGAATCCATCTCCATGGATTACATGTCAGGCCTTCCTTCTACTAAGCACGGCAACGACTATGTGTTTTTGGTCGTTGATAGATTCTCAAAGATGGCCATAATGGTGGCCTACAAGAAGAATATCACAACATAAGCCATTGCTAAACTCTTCTTTGAACGTGTGTGGGTACACTTTGGGATCCCACAATCTATAATCTCAGAATGGAACAGTAGATTCCTTAGTACATTTTGGTGTAGCCTATCGTCAATGCTAGACACCAAGCTCACAAAGTCCACAGCTTTCCATCCCCAGACTGATGGCCAGACAGAGGTCGTCAACAGGATGATCGTACACATTTTGTGCATGTACAACTCAAAGCATCCACACACATGGGATGAGAGCCTCCTCTATGTAGAACACAGCTATAACTGGGCCCTCCATAGCTCAACAAACCACAGCCCCTTTCAGGTGGGCTTGGGATTCCAGCCACTATGTCCCATTGACATAGCCATGGCATTTGCAACTACTCAGGCTGATTCAGCTCATATCCAGTCTGAAGTTTCCAAGGAAAACAGCTTCATTGAGCACATTCAGCACATTCTCCAATAGGTTCATGACATATTGGACAGATCCAATGCTAAGTGCAACCAGCAACATGATCAGCATCGAGTGCAACACAAGTTCCAGGTGGGCGAAAAATTATGGCTACATTTGCAGAAGGAGCGCCTCGCTGGACCCCACCTCAATATTTTCTTTCTCCGATATGGGCCATACACGATCACCAAGGCTATTGAGGATAATTCCTTTGAGATCAGTATTCCACCATTCCTTGGTCTGCACCCAGTGTTCAATGTGGACCGCCTTCAGCCCTACTTTCCACCTCTACTGGACACATCAGACATGATAGAACAACTCACACCAACAAATTTAAACCCCGACTGCATGGAACAAGCCAACACTGATCAGATTATGGACACACAAATCAAGAACACCCATTAGTAGAATATCTAGCTATATCAAGTTGTCAAAGTAGGCCAACTCCTTCACCATGGAAAGTGGCTCACTAGGGACCAAGTTCAATAGAAGTTTCCTCATCTCATGGAGGAACTCAATGCAATGGTGACCATTGCTTCCTAAGGGGGAAGGAATGATCCAAGAGGATATTGGTGGCCACCCACCTATTCCTCTTGGACCCCCACCATTGTTTCTTTCAGGTTTCCAGTTTCCTTAATTGTAGCACAATTTACTATTTTTGGCAGTTTTCGGGTCCTAAACTTCGGGAGCCATTTTGAGGCCCTAAACGACTTTTTTTGGCATCGAATGGTTGGGAAAATATGAGACCATTCCAAAATCAACATTTTATATTCATGGATGTATTCCTTAAACAGATATTTCTAACGATATATTAGGCGCGTCAAACGGAGGTAGTATGCTAAAGTTACGACCCCGAGAAATTGATGTACTATGTTACCCAACGGGGCCCACATTAAGGTGTTTCACCTCCTAGGGTTAGGTTTTTGGATGTGTAGGGTTTCAATTGTTTCTCAATAATATATAGGCCTTCGAGCCTCATTGTAACATAGAGTTCAGAGGCATGTAGCCACCACATATCTTCTCAGAGATAAGCTACCAGCACTCTAGCTACTTTATTTCCATTCTGTATGTAAACAAGTTTCAGTTATTGATTACTGAAATGAAGTGTTATTTCTGCTGCATATTTGTTTCTATGGTTATTTTTGTATTATGGTGCATTCGTGCATAAATACGGATCATTGACAATTAGGACAACATCCGTAAAATATCGACGGCATGTAAATATTAGTCCGGAAAGTGAAAAGCAGAAAACGGAGAATTGCGAAAGAAACATTTGAATTTTTGAGAATCCGCATTCCACAACCCGCAATCCAAAAGATCGATGGTGAGTAAGACATATGTAAAATATTGGCAGTGAAAAAATATTAGTGTGGAAAGATAAAATCTAGAAATGACATTTGGGAAAGTCACAAACCCACATTCCACTATCTGCATCTTATCTCAGATCAACGGTCACATAAGATCCCGTAGGAAATAAACTGTGCAGAACGGTTGGTGTGAAAAGAAAATGCGGAAATTGAGAAATCTCACATATAAGCGATCTGTATTCTGCATCCTATCTTAGATCTATGGTTAGGAAAATCCTGAAAAAATTTAAGGGCTTAGAATGATTGCGGAAATGGAGATTGTTGAAGATCGCGACTCAAAGATTAAACAACAAATTGATTAATAAGGATTTTTTTCAGTTCTTTTGAAGAATCACGATGGAGTTAGATGACTCTACGAATTAGTAATAGAATGAGAAATTAATCTCTCATGAAGAGGAACAATCAAAGAATGAAATGGTGCAATGGAGAAGAGATGTGCCGCCATAAACGTGAAGGTATTTATACACAGAGGGATGAGTGAGAGAAATTGTGTATGTGGTGCAGATCATAAAAGAAGAAGCAGAGACCAGTGAGTGTGACATATATTGAAGGGTAAAGGGATTTTGAAGATTACTAAGAACATATTAGGGTAGTAGGGTGCTGCTAGGGCAGGAAACAAGCCTGCAGGGGGTTGTAGCCTCCTTCCAGCAGAAGCTGGTAAAAAGGGTGTAGTAGCATCCTGTCAATTGTAGCTGACAAAATAGGGGGTTGTATCCTCCTTCCAATAGTTTATAGTAAATAGGGTGTAACACCATCCTTGTTTATAGAAGCAAGGAAAAAAATATTTGTAAATAACAATTTTTTTGTAATAGGAAGTATTGGTGGTTTATCCAATTGGGCTTCCACAATAAATTTGTGTTCTGTGTGTTCTTATTCAGTATGTGTTTTAATGAGTAAACTAAAATTGGTTTTAAATTAAGAAAAGTTACAATACTGATTCACCCCCCCCCCTCAGTATTGACCAATATTTCAATATAAAATACATTTAGAATATCATTTGAAGTTAGAATATCTCAAGAGGTGTTGGGTTTCTTCCCTAGCATGACCAAGAGGTTACTTTGTGTGGGTGTTGGGTTCCTTCTCTTGAGTGACTATGAGGTTTCCTTTCATGTGTGGACTGTGGGTTTCAAGTGTGGACTGTGGAATTCCCAGCATGACTGTAAGAGCATGACTTCACTAAGTATGACTGAGTGTCTATTGTACTGAGTGATTATGTGTCCTTAGCATGATTTTTCTCGGTACGAATGAACTAATCAAGCATGTGCATTTGATTGAATCCTATCTACCTATTGAATACAAGTCTAAGGTATATTTTTTTGTCTACTTTAACTCTCTATCTCTCAAGGTACGTAAAATTGTTTGCCTAGTTGACTTGTCACTTCGGTGACAAGATCAAATATGAATATAAGGTTGATTCAAATATTGGTTATGATTCTTTACTGCTGATATTTATTGTACTTTATTTTATTATATATTCCATTTGATGATTCTCAAGAACCAACGTTAATGCAGTGACTACTGGATCATTAAGTTGAAAGAGATGAAAATTATGGTTTTGTTTTATTACAGTTTAAATTTTAGCAAGGAGCACTATTCTGAATCTGAATTTATATGTTAATGCATTTAAGTTTAGTACTTGTGTTAATACTCCACTAACCCTTAAATTTCAACACTTATTTGTAGTATTTGTAGTTTCTTTCTCCAATGTTAATCATCATTGTAACGTTCTATTCTATGAAATTTAATGATGAATTACATGTCTATTCAAGGAATCATATCATAAAAAATATAATATCACTCAAATGAATACATTTTGCGTTTCGAATTAAATTAATTTTGAAAATCGAGGATGTTAGCTCGTAATGCAAATCTTCATGTAGAGACATAATTAAATAGAACATATATGTATACATTCAAAACCACATTTGACCACAGTATACAAAATTTTCTCTTCATATCCATGTATTCAGACAGTGGCCCAACTATTCGGAAGGGTGATTATTCATATATCCAAGCCAAGGGCATTGGGAGGATCGATTTAGAAGATCGGTATTTCAATAATGTATTGTTTGTACCAGACTTGGCAGTGAGCCTACAATCAGTGTACCAAATCACACAAATATGTTAATACAAGAGAGTAACATTTACTACTGCCGTAGTGGAGATAGTTGAAATCTCTACCAAAAAGGTGGTGGCATTGGGGTTTGCTGATCATCAAGCAAGGATGTACAAATTCTCCCATTTCCTTCCCTACTCCAGAGGGAAAGCGCTCTTGTGTCATACCAATGAAACCAACAAGTTGTGGCATGAGATACTTGGTCACATGAACTACACATACGTTGAGGCATTGAGAAAATAAGGCATGGTGGAAGGGATTCCTCCTATCAAAACCTCCAATGGTGCATGCATTGGTTGTGTGGTAGGAAAACATCCAGAGAGCAACTATGAGAAAGGGAAAGCAAGGAGAGATAATCAAGTGCTTATATTGGTGCATTCATATCTTATTGGACCATTCCCTACACCTTCATATGGAGGATCAAGGTATGTTTTGACCTTCATAGATGATTTCTCAAGGTTTGGAAAGCCATGGTTGAGAATCAGTGTGGGAACAAGATCAAAGTGATTCATACTAATAATGGTAAAGATTATGTGAACAATAATTTGCAGCACCTTTGTGAAGAATGTGTCAAATACAACATTTGATCCACTACACACCACAACAAAATGGTGTGGCGGAGAAGAAGAACATTGTGCTCAAGGAGACGTCAACCTGTATGATTGAAGCTAAGGATTTGAGTCCTAATCTATGGGATGAAGCCATTAAATATGTTGCATAAATTAAAAATAGGGATATTCACAAATCAGTATATGGAAAAACACTATACGAGACTTGGTTTGGTCACAATTCAAATATTTCACATTTCAGGATTTTTGGCTCAAGGGTTTGGGGTAGAATTTCTCAAGAAAGGAGAAAATATTTGCATGCACAAAGAAAGGAATGCATCATGGTGGGATATGGTAAATATAAAAATGGATAAAAGATATTTTATCCTTCAACTCAAAATACTTTCATGGAAATAAATGTGCAATTCAAGGACAAGGTCATTCCATATATTGAACCAACACCGGGGGAATGTTCATCCCCTCCACCATAAGATCATGTAAGTGATGAATAATTTTCTGATATTTATGATTCCAATATGGTTGAAGATTATGTTTCTAAATATTAATGCCCCACAAGTCCCAAGTGGGAATAGAGAACCATTGAAGAAGTTGGGGATTAGCTGGCAATCCACTAGATCCTACGAAGACTATATCACAATTTCACATTGTTTCATTTACAAGTGAAGATGTTATTGTTGATAATTGCTTCATTATGATTGGATATTATCCATTATCATATAAGGAATAATATCATGACCCAATATGGAAAACATCCATGCAAGAAGAGATCAACTATCTACATGAAAATGAGACTTGGGAATTGGTTCCTTTGCCTCCCAAGAGGAAGCTAGTGCAATGAAAATGGTCTATAGGACCAAAATTGTTGATGATAGTTCTGATATAAAATATAAGGCCATATTAGTTTCCAAATGCTTCTCTCAATTCCAATGAGTGTACTATATAGATACATTTGCACCGATTGCAAAGATGGACTCTATGAGGCTTGTTTTAGCCATTACTGCAAGCAAGCGCTGGTAGGCTCACCACATGGATGTCAGAAGTGCATTTATCCATGGTGACCTAGAGGATGATATATATATGCATCATCCTAAAGGCTTCCAAGAGTATCCTTCTATTTTTTGTAGGTTAAATAAGTCACTCTATGGCCTCAAGGAAGCCCCAAGGGCTTGGTATGCCAAGATGGAAATTTTTCTGCTATCACTTGGATTTGAAAGATGCAAATGTGATCCTAATATTTATTTGAAGAATGTTGGTGATGTATTTCAGTTCATTTTACTCTATGTTGATGATGTTTTTATTATAGGTAGTTGCACCAAATAAATTGGGTCAATCAAATCCTCTTTGCACAATGATTTTTCAATGACTGATCTTGGATTGTTGAAGCAATTTCTTGGTTTGGAAATTGAGAAATAGGAAAGAGAAATCAAGGTCATCCAACAAAAGTATGCTTCACACCTTTTATTGAAGTTTAATATAGCTGAATGTAAGGCATCCAAGTCCCCATTCCTCTCTGGTATCAAACTAGGTGAAGCTGGTGTGTCTCCATTGCTTGATAGCTCATTGTATAGATAACTAGTCCAGATTTTGTTGTATGTTACTCATTATAGAACTGATTTAGCATATGTTGTATTTGTTGTATAAATATATATGAATCATCCTCATGAGGTCCATTGGAACCCATCCAACAATATCCTTCACTAAGTGCAAGGAACCAACCACTTCGGGGTGCACCATCTTGCTAATTCTCCACTATAACTAGTTGGATTTACTGATTCTGCTTGGGATGGTGATCCCATGGACATAAAAATACACTTCATGTTATGTATTCATGCTATAAAAGGGTCCCATATTATGTTCAAGAAATAAACAAAACACCATATCCCTTTTTGTTAGAATAGTAGAGTCAAGCTAAACTAGTTAACCTATCTAAGCAACCAACAACATATCATAAAAGATAAGAACATGAACATAAAATGACAAGAGAACACCGATATACATGGTTCACCCTGATGGGTTACATTCACAGGAAGGTAGTCTTCTATTATCTCCATAATTTCTTCTCCAATCTTACAAGAGAGCAAAGCACAAATACCCCAAAGAATATAGATGATGGACAACAGTGTCACAATAGTACCACTACTACATCAAGAATACATGATATGTAGAGACTCACTTGACCCTATTATATACTAAGAGATGACGACGAATTACTCTCACATATTGCATGTGGGATAATATAATTCTCCAAAATAACATCTCTTAATACAATAACATGGACAAATACTCTACACAAGTAAATACAACACCATATAACTATGGGTTAAATGTATTGATCTTTTACATAAGATTGTAGACAATTTTTGACATAATACAAAGACATTATTACCTTCCAAGGAATATAATATAGTCCAACACTCCCCGTTAATAATGGCTAGGAGAAGGACCCACACTGACACTAAGGAAGGAAGGAAGTCATTACTGCTCCCCCTTGATGACAACTTCTAGAAGAACCAAAGTTGCAAATAAGAAGAACACTTTGGCTGATGGAATTTGATGATGAACAACCGCTTCTCAATGAATCATGAAAGTGCACACAAACCAGGTTGTATGATGAAAGACCCAACAATAAAATGTCGAGAACATGTGATGGAATCCAATCGTAAGATGCCTAGATCACCACAAGAATGACCACAACCATACATGATAGTTGAATAAATCTGATATAACATCCACACTAGTGTACAGATACCTTCTGATGGCCAATACAATAGAATGTGTGGCTAAGAACACCATAACAGTGTACCCAAAAAAAACCAGATGGCCAATACACATGAGGATAGCAGACATTCTTCCAATCAAGGTGCAATATAAATATCTATAGAAGACCTCAAACATCAAAGAAATAAGACCCCAATGGTCTATACATCAAAAATGATATCATACAGATGAACATCATGACATTAACAGCAGAAGATGGTGCTTCATTGTTTCTAGAATAAGGTGAAATTTTAAATAGAGAACTTATCTACACAAGAACTTTCAAGATTAAAGCATATAAAGATCATAAAACAAAATTGCTCATACAGAAATGAAAATGCTTATATACCAAAGGTTAGCAAACATCATATAACGAAATGGCAACATAATATGATCAAATAAAAGATTAACTTGCTCATTAAGGAAAATGAAGTTACTTTTACACAATAAGTGTTAGCCACAACATATAAATAGTGAGCCAAATATTTCACTTAAACATATGAAAATTTAGTCATCAAGCAACTAATCTGTAGCAAAGGTGCATTTCTTATTAGTATGATGTTAATATGCAAGAGATGAATTCCCTAAAAATTTCAATGCTTCCATATAGAAACATTAGTGACAAGTAAGAACAAGATAACCTCTGCAATCATAAGAAGCAAATAAAGAAGCATCACCAGTCATATGTTTAGATGCATCAGAATCCATTATTCATTCCACATTAGAAGAAGAATTATTAGGAAAAACAATAGATGCACATAAAGCTACTTGAGAGTCATTTGAGGTTTTCTTTTTAGCTTTAGACTTTAATCGTTTTGCTTTAAAACAATTATTTTCAAGATGGTTAGTTTTACCAAAATGTTTACAAGGATCATACACTTTCTTCTGTTTACTATTTTCATTAGAAGCATGAGAAGCATGTCCAGAATTAGTATTAGAAGGATTAGAACCTTTAGCATTATTAAAACTTTTCTTATGATTCTTATTAAGTGCAGTTAGAGATTTATTAGGTGTGAGTTGTCCTTAAACAATTAACCTTTCTTGAGCATTGATCAATCCTTTACAAAAATCATCAAAAGTTTGCTTCGTAGTACTTTGAGACAATTCTAGAGCTCTATTCCTAGTTTGGATGAACATATCAAAACAAGATGAAATTTTACGTTCTACAAGAATAATAAGAGCAGTGTCAATTTTCTTGTAATCTTTACCACAACTATTTAATTTCTCATTTAAAGTTTTCAATTCAGAAAGATATAACTCAACTCTTTCAAAGTCAGTAGGTTCGAGGTCAAAGATCTTCTTTCAAAATAATATGCAGAAACATCATCAGGTTTAACAAATAGAGAGGAAATAATTTTCCATATTTGAACCTGGCTGTCTTCTACCTCAATACTTACCTGAAGACTATCTGCAACAGTTTGACCAATGAGCCCCCTTGCTGGATCACTTTTAGCTTCCCATGTAGCCAAATCATCAACAACAGTAGGTGTCTTGTGTTCACCATTAACTAGCCACCAAAGATTCTTACTCTTAAGAACATCAATCATCTTTCTCTTCCACGCAAGATAGTTAGAACCAACTAATTCAGGAACAGAAGCTACTTCGAAAGTCATAATGAGTGAAATTTTTTCAATAAATAAGAAACCCTAATACTGAAAAATGACAGAAAAATAGTGAAGAACTTGAAAATTGTTACACTTTACTGATATGAATCTACAAAAGCATAGTTAGAAACACAGTAAAGAAAAGAGGAGAAACTTTCAGTTACAACCGTGTGAAACAATTGTTCTCAGAAAAGCCCAATCTTTTGTTCTTGTTGCGTAGGTATATCTAGAATGGCTCTTCAAATTCCAAAAATAGGTTATAATAAAAAATCTAGTTAGAAATAACCAAGTTCCGACCTTTTTATAGTTGTTTTTTATTACGGAAAGGAACCCCAGAAATGCCCAGTTTTCTATTCTGGCCACATGGGTGGATCCAGAATGGCTAGTCCAATTCCAAAAATAGGGTATAATAAAAAAACCAGTAAAAAGTGACCAAGTTACGACCCTTTTGTATAACTACCATTTTTATTACCAAAAGAAAGCCCAGAAATACCCAGTTTTATGTTTTGGTCGCGTAGGTGGATTCGGAATGGCATTTCCAATTCCAAAAATAGGATATAATAAAAATTTCGGTAAAAATTGACCAAGTTACGACCCTTTTTTATAACTGATGTTTTTATAATCAGAAGAAATATCTTCTTGAGGAGAGCCCCAAAATCATGTAGATCTACAGAAAAAACATCAAGAAACCCTTGAAAAAATTATGCAAAAATATTACACAACAAGTTAGGGTTAGGATAAAAGAAAATGCAGAAATATGTCGAGATGTGAAGAGAATCCTAATGGCTACTATATAGAAAGAAAATCTATGACAAAATGATAATGCCCAAATGATAATCTTTATTGATTTAAATCTATAGAAGGTACTGGATCATAGCAACATGTTTTGATACCATGTTAGAATAGTAGAGTCAAGCTAAACTAGTTAACCTATCAAAGCAACCAACAACGTATCATAAAAGATAAGAATAGGAAAATAAAAGGACAAGAGAACACCAATATACGTGGTTCACCCTAATGGGTTACATTCACAAGAAGGTAGTCTTCTATTATCTCCAGAATGTCTTCTCCAAACTTACAAGAGAGCAAACCACAAATACCCCAAATAATATAGATGATGTACAACATTGTCACAATAGTACCACTACTACATCAATAATACATGATATGTAGAGACTCACTTGACCCTATTATATACTAAGAGATAAGGATGAATTACTCTCATATATTGCATGTGGGATAATATATTTCTCCAAAATAACATCTCTTAATACAGTACCATGGAAAAATACTCTACATAAGTAAATACAACACCATATAAATATGGGTTAAATGTATTACTCTTTTACATAAGATTGTAGACAACTTTCAACATAGTACAAAGACATTATTACCTTCCAGGGAATATAATATATTCCAACACTTTCTTCAGCTTAGGTTGAGTACAAAGGAGCAGGAAACACAACTACACAATGTATGTGGTTGCAAGGTATTCTTCGGGAAATTGGAGTTGCATTTAATTCACCCACACTCATTTGGTGTGATAATCAAAATTCAATAAATATTTCCACATATCCATTGTAGAGACAGAGGACCAAACAAAGTGAGATACACATGCACTACATCCAGAGCTTAGTGCATGATCATGTGATAGACTTGCAGTATTGCCAATCTGTAGAGAAAATTGTTGACATTTCACCAAGTGTTTTACAGAGAACACCTTCACTTATCTGATATCTCTTCTTGAAGTGGGTGATGCATAGTGATGGATACCATTCTCTTTTGGATCTTCATCTCCATGTTCATTTTTTGAGGGGATGTTTTGTTCCCCTGTTGTTTTCCTCACTACCTTGTTTTTATGGAGAAATAAAATTTTATGTTGTATAAGGTGACTTGAGCCTTTGTTGCCAAGGCCTCCATGATATTTTTGGTTAAGAATTAATATGTATGGGTTAAAGGTGGGTGTTATACTAATAATATACCTTAGTTCGTTAGTATTAGACTTTAGACACTTTTACTTGCTTCTATGCAGTATTTCCTATGGTTTAGACTTAGGGAAATTGGCAATTATGACAGTTGAGGCGCTCCTAGTTGATCATTCTACATAGTTGAGGCACTCTAGGTGGATCATTCTGACACCCAGAAACCCACATTGATTGCATTCAAACAAGCATGCACCCCCCTTCTCCCTTTTAAGGTATTTTGACTCCTTTGAGGCGCTAGTGCTTGTTTTGAGTGGTTTTTGGACTCTTTTTGGGCATTTATTTCTCTCCTAGAGCCACTCCCACTCACCCATGTTCTCACCCATGCCTTCCATAGCTCCATACACATTCCAGCATTGCTCACCCATGCTCATACATGCATTGATGACCGTTTGGGATGATTTGGAGGCTTATTGGTCCACCTAGGGGTTTGAGGGTCAAATCTAGTGATGAAACTTGTATCCTTCCAAATGGCCTCCAAGGCCTCATGATTTTTCCCTATTTTACCATATATTAGTTCTATACATAGTTACATGTTGGAAAGTGTTAATAATATCCATTATTGACTTAATGTGTGTATGTAAATTTTAGCCTTTCAGCTATTTTGTGCATGCTTTGTGAACCATAGTGAATTTGTGAGAGTTTCTTGGCTCCTAGATCCATCTATGTTTCAATTCTCACAAAAGAAATGTGGCTTCACAATGTATGCTATGGAAATATTAAGAATATTTATTTAGTTGGATTGTAAATCCATGGACACACCCATGGATACCGACCGGAAGATGTTATTTGATGAATCATTAGAGTTAGTGGATTTGACTCAGTACGTATACATTATTGGTTCGTTGATGTATCTGACAAATATTAGGCCATATACATGCAATGCTGTGAACAACATGAGTAAGTATCTAGTAAAACATAGACAAGTTCACCTGATAGATGCAAAGAATGTGATGAGGTACTTAAAGGGTATGATAGACTTTGGACTATATTATGATAGAGATCATGACTATATATTGTATGGATATATGAATTCATATTGGGAAGGAAGTTTCGTAGACAGAAAGGGAACCTCAGATGGATGTTACTTTTTGGGATCCTCCATGATCGCATGACGAGTAAGAAACAATCTAGTGTTCCTCTTAGCACGGCTGAAGCAGAGTACATATCAACTTGCTCCGCTATTTGAGAATCCATATGGGTTCAGAAATTGTTGACAGGTATATTTGATCTGGAGTTGGATACCACAGTGATTCTTTATGACAACTATAGTTGTATAAATATGATAGAGAATCATGTGTTCCATGATAAATGAAATCACATAGAAATATCACATTTTTTACATAAAGGATATGGTACTGAAGGGAGATATAAAACTCTAGTATGTGAGTACCGATGAGCAAGTTCTTAATATGTTGACCAATATTCCATGAAAATATTGGTGTAGTTCGTAAATACTTTCCTCGCAAGGAGGAACAATGATCTTTATGCTGAAGACGTTCCTCACAAGGAGGAGCAGTGATGTTGATGCCAAAGACTTTCCTCATAAGGAGGAACAATTGTTTTGATGTCGAAGACTTTCCTCGCAAAGAGGAATGGTGATTTTGAGGCTGAATACTTTCCTCACAAGGAGGAATAGTGATGTTGATGCTAAAGACTTTCCTCGTAAGGAGGAACAGTGATGTTGATGTTGAAGACTTTCTTGGAAATGAGGAACATTGATGTCGATGATATAGATCCTTCCTCCCAAGGAGGAACAATGATGATGATACATACTTTCCTCGCAAGGAGGAACAATGATGATATGGACCCTTCTTGTAAAGGAGAAACAGGTTGAAGATATGGACCTTTCTCAGAATTGAGAAACAAGTCAAAGATATAGACTCTTCTCAGAAAGGAGAAACAGGTCAAAGATATAGACAGGAGAAACATGTTGAATATATGGACTCTCTTTGGAAAGGAGGAAGATGTCGAAAATATGGAATCTCCTCGGAAAGGAAGAACAGGTCGAAGCTATGAAGCTTCCTCAGACAAAGGCATGGAAGGTTGATGATATAGATCATCCCTAGAAATGGGGAGTGATGATGACACTCCCATTGACAACCAGATGGCACTTATGTTCTAGTATGAAAGAGGCCAATTTCCAATGAAGATGATGACAATTTCTAACATTCACTTGTGGATGATAGTATCCTTTTTTGAGAATGGTATTGTGGAAAATAACACCCTGCTCTTGAGAGTGTTCCTAGATTTAGCAAGCTGAGGATGGTCTATGATGAGTCCTTATGGATGAAAGGTCTTGCATTTTGTTGCGGATGAGATCTGCATTCAATTGCAGATGATACTCTCGCATGGAGAGTGTGCCTACATTTACTTGTATATTTCGTAGAATAACACTCCCTTGGGAGTGGTCCTAGCTTTGAAGTTGAGGATGCTCTACGATGAGTCTTTACAGACGATAGGTCCTACATTCACGTACGAACAAGATGTGAAGTAGAAAATGATACTTTTGCATTGAGAGTGTTCCTACATTCATATGTAGATGGCATAGTTTAATAATTTCTTGTGAGTGGTCCTATATTTAATAGGTTGAGGATGGTCTACAATGATTCTTTAAAGACATTAGGTCCTGCATTAATTTGTGGATGAGATCTACATTCAGTTGTAGACGATACGGTCCTTCATTCATTTGCGGATGATCCAACTGGTTGATACAATGGACCCTCCTCGTTAAGGGGGAGTAGCATGATGAGGATTACATCATCCTTGGACCTATGTTCTAAAGTGATAGGGACTGAGAATCACACAAAGAGATCATGTGTATTGCAGGTATTATTGGGACAAAGGATTGTGAAGATCCAAGTGTGGCTACAAAGGATTAGGAATATCAAAGCAATGCTACAAAGGATCGAGAAGATCAAATCATTGCTGCAAAGGATCAAGAAGATCAAAGTGTTGCTACAAAGGAACGAGAAGATTGAATTGTTACCTCAAAGGATCGAGAAGATCGAAGTGTCAATGCAAAGGATTGAGAATATTGAAGTGTTATTGCAAAGGATCAAGTGATCGAGTGCTTCAAGAAGATGAATATCAAAGTGTTGCTACAAAGGATTAAGAGATCAAAATGATGCAAGAAGAATATTAAAGTGTTGTAACAAAGTATCAAGTGATTGATCATTGCAAAAGATAAAGGATAAAGACTTGGTGCTATAGAATATGACGTTCCAGTACTGAAGATATTCGAGTAACTGTTTTAGTCACTAATGATTGTTGAACTTCCTATTAATAGTACCCTAATGAATATAATATAATATTCTTTTGAGTCTTCCAAGGTGAATTCAACCCACTCAGTTAAGTGGGGTCAAATTTTTAGGTTAAAATTCAAGTGACAAAAAGAGTATAAAAAAAAAGTTGTGTTCCTTTGGGGTCTCGTCTTGCTTGGTTTTCTTCCCCATGAGGGTTTTCGAGGATAAATGCTTGTCTTTTTTTTGTGGTTGTGTTTGTCTATATTTCAGTGATCCTTTTGCATATGGTTATGATGTTATGATGATAAATGTTATTAGATCTTGTATAACCATTAAAAAACTTAACAACACCCACACAGGCTCATGATCATGGTGGAGGAGACCACAGTTCACACATGATCACGGTGGAGGAGACTAGAGTTCACACACGATCACAGTGGAGGAGACCATAGTTCACACATGATCACAATGGAGGAGACCACAGTTCACACACAATCATGGTAGAGGATACCATAGTTCACACATGATCACGATGGAGGATACCATAGTTCACACATGATCACGGTGGAGGGGACCACATTTCACATTGCAGGATAGGCTCACGATCATGCTGGTGGTGAGAAGGGTTCATAAGATATGCGACGATCAAGAAGATGGAGCGCCATATAGGTAGAATAGCCATACATTTTTCAATCATGTTGAGGAATAAATGTGTGAACAATAGTGTAGAATAGGTGCAGCAATTGCGTGGATGGCCACGGGTCAAGACGACGAAGAAGCCACACGGTGGAACCCTTAGGAAGATGGCCATGGACAAATCGATAAAGATACATGGAGGAACCTAGAGGAATATTACCATGGTAGAGAAGACCCAATCCAATCATGCACAAAACATGAGGCTACGGGAGACACAAGCATCCACGCAAAGGAACAACCAAACGAGAGTCAAGTAGGAAATCCATGAGATAGACCAGCAAGACACACGACAGTCCAGGATGTGGAGGTGAGATATGGGAAATAAATAGTCACATATATAGCCATGCAGATATGGAGCAAAGGTAATCTAAAGAAAGACCATTCATGTGAGAAGAAAAGACATGAAGAGAAGACCACTTTACACTAGCAGCAAGAGAACCCTAGTAAGTGAGATTCATTCAATGGATGATCTAACATGATAGATAATCTATCTTTTTATAAGGTTAGGTTGACTTAGGATAAGACCAAAGGTCCTAAATAAAACAAGAAAAAATAAATTGGTCCAATTAACATAAAAAATAAATAAATGAATTAATAATAGAAGGTGGTAAAAAAGGTAAGATAAAAGGTCCAATGGTTTTATAATAAAACCATAACAATAAATGGTATGATCATTTTTTAATAAAACCATATGTTAAATACATTTAGGATAATGTACCAAATAAAATCCATAAAGTAGGAGTCATCGTAATCAAAGGTACACAAAAGGAAGAGTGTGAGGACCAAGTAAGGTAAAGGACCAAGTATCAACCAAGAGGGTAACAATAAAACAACCCACATACTCACACGATAAGGTGAGCCCTAAAAGGTGGACAAATCACTCCTTTATAGGACCAACCAGACTAGTAAACATTTCTCTATCTCAAGGTAAATTGTTTTATTTATTTTGTCATCACTGTATAAGGGAAATATCCTAATGAATGGTACAATCCTTAGGTCCTCAAGACTTCTCCTACGGGTTAGGTGCTAGTGACATCATAGAGTGGTGGCCAGTCCCTTAAGAAGAAACCTAGCAATAATCAATTAGGGGTGGGGACATCACACATCATTAGCTTCCATTCTTAAAGAATTCCTTTCAGCCCTAGGTTAAGTTTCATTCTGACACCGACACTGAATCATGTTGATCAACCTGTGGACCGTGACTGAGTCCTCCATTCTCCCAAATAATGGTCCTCAATACTAAGTTGAGTTTAAGTCTCACACTCAAATTTGATCAACTACTTGCAAGACTTACTTGGACGTCATGTCCCTGGTCTGAGACCAGCATATGTCTCTACCTCTACCTCGAGGATCTACATGGACATCACATCCCTCGTCGTAGACCAGAATACCCTAGAGGCAGATAGGGGCCCAAGCCACATGTCAGGGTATTTTCCATGGCATCGACATCCTTGGTCTGAGACCAAAAACCCCTAGAGAGTACTCGGGCCATAGGGTACCATCTAGAGTCTTACTTTTCCCAAGTTAACTCACTAGGGTACCATCCTCCTTGAGAATGGGTCTCGGAGCTACACTAGCTTTAACAATAAGAAAGGACATGGTATCACATTTACATGTAATCCAATTCATTAAATATTATTCTATTTTCATATTTACTATCAATGAACAAGATTAATACTTTATTATGATTCAACATCTCATTGTGTAAATTTATTTATTTTTAATTTTATATAAGATGATTTGAGTATAGTAATTTTAGTTTTCAAACAATATTATTTCCATGCCAATAAATCCAACATAGATCTACTTATAATATTTGATACTTAATAGATTTTAGATTAACATAACTAAAAGTTTCAAATTATCATACTCAAAATGTGGGATCTCTCTTCCCTAAATTCGAAGCTCTATGGTTGACAATATCTTAATATTAAATCATAACATCTTAATAATAAATTATAACAAAAGATAAAATAAATCTATAAATTTTATTTTTAATTAATCTAAATTAATTATTCATATAATAAACAATGCAATTACAATACTCCTCAAAACAAACCATCCAAAATGAAATCAGATGATACAAGGGAAACTACAAAAGTTGACACTAATATCGTATCTTTGGAAACCAAAAAATAACACTAATATATGGACAAGGGAAGCCTGAAAGCCAGAACTCTGGTTGATATTTATATTTGGATAAACGAAGAAGGGTAAATATAAGCATAAGCTCAAAATTTTTGAATGAAATGGAGATAACAACTACCAATTCTAAGAAAAGGGAAGGCGTGGCTCTGTTATCCAAACGACCATGAACAGAAACATCAAAGAAGTTACTGCATGAACATGGATTGAATCCTCAATATTGAGAATTTTGAAATCGATAGTACACAATGTATCAATGAAAACCAACTAATAACCAAACTCTATTAAACCCTGGTTTCGTGTCGATGAACTCAAACCCTAGTAACGCTTAAAACAGGAATAATGCAGAACACTAATCATACAGAATTACAATGATTATCATTCACTACTTACACTGTAATTTTTTTGCTATCAATAATGTAGAATTACAATGATTATAATTCACTAATTATACTGTAATTTTTTGCTATCAATACTAGGCCATTTAATGGGGCTGCCTCTAGTTAGATTTCAAGCAACTTCAAATTCAATAGGCAATATGTTTACTGTAAAAACATTAGATGTCCTAAATCATTATATAGCCTAAAGCATGATGTATATGAACTAAAACCCTAATAATGCTTACCACTAGTCATAGAGAATTATAATGAACTAACGACTTAATTTTTGGAATCAATAGTAACAAACTATCAATTGGATTTCAAACAGCTTGCAATCCAATAACATACCTTTGGGTTGCAGGTTGAAATCCAAACAGTAACATACCTGCGGCAGACCCATTAAATGGCTGCTGAATAATTGGATTTCAAACTGTCCTTAGACAATGGTATATCAGTTTAAAATAAATACATATCATAAAAATCGACATTGAATTTTAAAGAGCTACAGTGAGTCAGTGACATGTTTCTAGTGTCATAAATTTCCTTAATTCAAGTAGAAGTAAAAGCAAAAGCTGGTTGTGATTTTGAAATCTCTCAAGATATAAACTAAACAAAAAATATTAAAACGTGCAAGTCATCCCATTAAATGTAGACCGTTACATAATTGCAGCCACATCAGTGGAAACTCTGCTGAGAATCCTTCACCTTGTAAAGACATAAAAATTAGCTAAATCAATGGAAACCCTACTGATGCAACATCAAAACTAAAACCCTACTTCTACTTCTCATATATAAATATCTCAACGATTTATCAAAGTGCCCTTAAATTAGGCAGTTCCTGCCAAGAGGCTTATTCTAATATCGGTTGGCCATCACGAATCAACGTCCAACTCCACCTCCGTCGGGTTTCAGAGGAAACAGCTCCAATGTATCATCACTCATTTGGGAGTTATTGGCCGACTCCTCGTTTGATACATCTGATTCCTCCTTAATTATTACCCGCGTTACCTCTCGAGTTAACCCCCAATTCCAATCTATATGTAATATAAAACCTGTTAGTATGCTTATTAAATTTTCATGTAATCGCTAGAGGAAATGACATCATTATTTTACTTACAATTACATCTGAAGAGGACTTAATCTGTACCAGATTTTGGAGGGAGAGAGTTGTGCCTCTCGAAGTTGAAGCTGAAGCTGAAGGTTACAAAACATTACCAAGGAATTAGAAAAATACAAACACATAAAAAAAAGAAAAAAGCTCTATGACTTGGTGTTTATATTTTTCACATACCCTCCATTCCAGTCACTGAGTGTGGTGATTCTAATTCCCGCTTGCGAAGCACTCTCTCGCATGCGTTAAAATTCTGAAACCAATAAAACACATTTTCTCCTTTAACTCTTCGATGGGATTTTAGAACTGAAGTGATTCTCTCTATATCTTCCATGATGGGTGACTTCATGCCATTTCTGTATATTTGTTCAAGTATTTCTTTCTGTTGTAATGTTGGTTTCCATCTTGGAGTAGATGGCAAACCTTCAGTGGTACTGTTTTCTGCAATCAAACATTAAAAAACAGGGTAAATCAATATTAATGCAGTACTCATCCTTTTTTTCCAATAAAAACACAACGTATTTAAACTATCAATAAAATAAATTGAACAAGTACAACAGTACCTTCAATAGCTTTACCGGCCATGGCTTATTTCTTTTACTCCCCTTTTCGTTATATCGTGGCTCTGGCAATCAATTGAGATTGATGAAATGTAGATCACTAGATCTTGCAATCAAATGACATACATGAAATGGAGATGAAAATGTGGGTGAAACAAACATATTTATATAGTTTTTAATTTTTAATCTGAAGGTACAAAATGCGAAAATAACTGAATAAAGTTCAACTCATTAGGCTCTTTCTTTCTTTTTTTCTTTTTTTCTTTTTTTTTCTTAGTCTTTTAGCATTTCAACCTACGAAATGGGAAAAGAACTCAATAAAGTTAGACTAACTTAATTTATTTTTTATTTTTATTTATGTTTGGCCGAGTTAAGAGTGTTTTGTTCTTGGTCTTTTAGGAGTTGAAGGTGTTAAATAAGAAAAGAACTCAATAAAGTTCAACCAATTAGGTTTTTTAACATTAATTTTTTAAGATTTTTAGGTTTTTATATTTGAATGTTTTTTTAATTTTATGTGTGGAGTTTGAGAGTGTTTTGGTCTTTTTAGTATTTAGAAAGTAAAAGTTTTATTTTTTATTTTTATTTTTATAAAATGATATTAATAGTGTTTTGGTCTTTTTTTAGCATTTATTTTGGTCTTTTTAACATTTAAAGAATAAAAGGTTATTATTCAATGTTCATAATATGAATCATTATTTGACCATTTCCACATGCAAAGGTAAGTATTCCAAAATTATAGTGTGAAATGTAGGTGACTTTGGTTTCAAAAGTTTTGAAGTCAATATATGCATCTACATTTGAATAGATAGATTACTTAAAGGAGGGTTATTTGGTTGGCATGGGATAATAAGAGTTTTCAGAATTTATGATATTTTAATGCTTGTACATTGAATATGTGTGATTCAAAGTTTGAATGCTTTGAATGTAGTAAGGTAGGTTTAGTATATTTTATTTTGATTATGTGAAAAGACGGTTACTTTGTTGGCAATGGCACAAGCTTTTGGAAGTTATGATATTCATGCTAGTGTATGTGTGATTTAAAGTTGACTGTAGTTAGTTAGATTTAGTATATTTTTTTTTATTTTGTAATTAAATATAATATATTTGATTTTGATTATGGAAATTTATAAAAAGGTTTGTTTTTATTTAGGTTAATTAATTTGTTTGGTTGGTAATGAAAATAGATTGTTTATTATTAATTTTTAATTTGAGGTTGTCCATTGGCCCAAAGGTTTAAATAATTTCCCTCCGTATTCCTTAGGAAAATCATTCCCTTTTCATTATGGTTCCATTGACTTAGCTGGTTGTGGGGATTTTTAATTAAAATGCATATTTACATGATGCCAAAATTATAATGTGTTGGATAGCACGATATACCATCGGAAACGATTTTAATCGCTGGAACATAAAACATTAAATAGACGGTGGGGGTTTTTCCTTTAGCTCCACACCATGATTAATTACAATATATACATCATATACATTTTAATGCAAATGGGGTCAAAACCGGGGTGTTACAAATCCCTTGTCAAAATGCAACAAGTGTAACGATTGGGTACAAGCTCATTTCCATTGCAGTGTGTATTAGGAATTTGGTTGCATGAGAAACCCGTATCTTTTCCTTCTAACCGTATAGAGTACCCACACTCTGCTCACCTGCACAACGAAAATGATTATTTTTATCTGAAGTATGCCAAATCAAAACAACAAACCAAACCAAAAACACAAAGGTGCAAACCTACGAGAAATGCATACCTGTCTATGAGATCATATCATGTTGGTTGTGTAGAATAGATGCACAAATCCCTCCTAGAGCATGAACCCTCTCTCCAACTAGAAATGAAGAAAAAAAGAATGACTGCAAAACCATATTGAAGCACTTAACAAAGTCTTCATGCGAGTCCTAAGGTGCATTCAATGCGCCACCCTATCCACCACCTCCATGAAAATCAAAACCCACATTTTCATAGTATGGCATCATATTTCTCACCATAGTTTTAAACCTCATCACCTTAGCCTTAAAACCTCTAACATTGTGAATTTATATTTTAAGCCATATTTTTTATGGCATAACCATATTCCATAAACATAAACCCCTCCACACTATAGGTTAAGCATAAAGTGTTGCATTCAAGGTTTTAAGAAATTCAACATAAAGTTGAAAAACATGTATATAAATTATAATCCCTTCTTACCATAGATATAAGGTATAGTCTAGGCATAGGAACCTTTGTCCTCTTTTAACTTTTGAGCATAGGAATAGTATCGTTTAGATGTAGATTTTTGTAGATGTAAGGAATTTTTTTTTTCCACAATCACAAGATTGAGTTCATCGGTGAAATCACCTGCAGAGGAGATTATAAAAACATGCATTAGTTCATGATGAACTAAGTAAAACCCGTAGCATAGGAACCTTAACTTTTTGAGTGGACCTTTAAGGGACAGAATCCTTCCACTCCACCCCTTGACATATAGAGGTAATTCAACCTATTCATAATGAATGATAAACAAATTAAAAACACGTAAAATGAAAGAAAGGCGTAAAACAAAGTAAGTATTGACAATGTCAGTAAATAATATAGATTGGAAAAGTAAACTTATAAACATATCAATGTATAGAAAAAAATTAACTAAACATCACAGTCATACATGAAACACACATATGGAAAGTAGCAGATAAAAACTTAGTTTCAATTCTCCAAACAAGTTATATTCCGTGATAGAAACAAAGATGTCCTTAAGATCTAGCATTTTATTAGTCTACGATTTTTTTTTAATTTATGAATTGTAGGGACATTACACCATGCCCTATCTGCAAAATATTTAGAAATTTCATTTGGACCTTCCTATATTGAGACATATCAATTCTCCCTAGGTGACATGTTTAAGGATGAATTCTAGGAGGGGCTAGAACCCTGAGTTGGAGAAATCATATCTACTATAGTATAGAAAAAATGAGGCTAAAACTTTTATAAAGGGTACATCAAGATTTCATATGCAGTATTTCAAAGTTTTGTCTCCTCATCCTTATCCATTCTCTCTTTATAGAGAAAGTCCTAACATGAGTAGTTTGTCTTCTAGGTTTTTCAAGATTGAAACCCTAATCTTGAGTAGTTGTAGTTGTAGTAGTGTTTCAGCTGCATAAAGAGTTCTTTAAGGGTAGATCTGATACCATGTTAATTTTTTTAATGGTTATACAAGATCTAATAACAGTTAGCATCATAACATCATAACCATATGCAAAAGTATAATTGAAAGATAGACAAGCACATCCACACAGAAAGAACACAATTATTTATCCTCGAAAACCCTCATGGGGAAGGAAACCCAAAAACAATTCCTCTATATAGATGTATCAAAAGTACAAGACAAGATCTCAGACATGTCCTCCTTCTCCCAACAGATATCTCTCTCTCTCTCCTATGCGATAAACACAAGTGAGTGTGTACTCAAATGGGGAACGCAACTCCTCTATTTATACTCTTTATGTCGCTTGACTTTTAACCTAACAAGTCGGCCCCACTTAACTGACTAGGATTACTTCACCTAGGAAGAATAAAAACAATATTTTATTATATTCATTATGGTAATATTGACCCGACTTACAATGGAGGATTTTGCTCATCAATCTATGATGACCAAATACAATAATAACTTCCCAACGGAGGAATAAGAAATCTCCTTTGGGTACATCAGTAAAATGTTGAGAATATAGTTGTCATTGATGTCAAAGGTGTTCACGAATAACAAAGAATAACCAGTAGATATGGTAACAAGATGAATCCATCAATGACAAAGGAATATAAGAAGTGAGGAATAAAGAGAGAGTGTAGAGACTGTGTGAGATTGAAATCTAAGTAGTGAGGAATTGGTCATTCCACTGATCAATTCAACGATAGATTTGAAGATATGTATCTTAGACAGATCAATGGTGCAGAACATAGAGTTTTAAAGAGCGTGTATAGATCCATGGATGGAATCAATTTCGCTAGGTGAAATAACGCATGATATAAGCCCAAACTATTCATCCATATGGTTGGAGATCATGCGGTGGAAATTAGGCATGGCCGAAGATCAATGGCTAAGGAGCATTCCATTGATTTAAATACCAAGCCTCTTAATGTTTTTCTTAGCTATGTAATAAATGAAATTGTAAAGTGTTTGAGATCCATCGGACAACGTGGATAGTCTAGATCATTCAAGAGAAATTACGGAACCTGATCTTGAGAAGATCGACAGTGGTGAATGATTTCTGCACAAAGAAAAGGGAAAATTCACAAATCCTCATTTGATCATAGATCAACAGTTAGGACTGAATCCGTAACAAAATCTATGGTGTGAATGATTTCCCTACAAAGAAAAGGGAAGATCCACAAATTCGCATTTGATCATAGATCAACGGTTAGGATTGAATATGTAAGGAAATATACAGTGTGCAATTATTTCTGCACAAAGAAAAGTGAGGATCCGTAATCCAAATTAGATCGTAGACTGGTGGATAGGAGTGAACCCGCAAAGAGATTGATGGTTCAAAAGAAAAAGTGCAAGGTACAAAGCAGAAGGCAGAAAATCACGAAAATACTTTGGGAAATGTCATAGTTCTGTTACCCGAAATCCAGAAGATCCATGGTCTGGAAAACATCCGCAAAAGATTGATGGTGTGGAAAGGAGTCCGTTAGTGGAATGCGGAAGAATGAAAGCAGAAGGCAAAAAGATGAGAATTATGAAAGAAACATTTGTGTTGTTGAGAACCCGCATTCTGAAACCTGCAATCCGAAAGATCGATAGTCAAGAAGACATCATTAAAATATCGATGGCGTGGAAATATTAGTCTGGAAAGCAGAAAGTGGAAAGCGAAGAATTGCAAAAGAAACATTTGAGTTTTTGAGAACCCGCATTCCACAACCCGTGATCCAGAAGATCAACGGTTAGGAAGACATATGTAAAATATTGGCAGTGCAAAAATATTAGTGTGAAAATTGAAAATACAGAAATGACATTTGGGAAAGTCGCAAACCCACATTCCGCTATCTGCATCTTATCTCAGATCAACAGTCACATAAGAGCAGATAGGAAATCAATTATGCAGAATGGTTGGTGTGAAAAGAAAAATGCGGAAATCGACAAAAGAAATTTTGAGAAATGTCACAGATAAGCGATCTGTATTATGCATCCTATCTTAGATCTATCGTCAGGAAAATCCTGAAAAAAATAAATGACTGAGAATGATTGCGGAAATGGAGATTGTGGAAGATCGCAACTCAAAGGTTAAACAACAAATTGATTAATAGGGATTTTTTTTAGTTGTTTTGAAGAATCACAACAGATTTAGATGACTGTACGACTCAGTAATAGAATGAGAAATTAAGCTCGCATGAAGAGGAACGATTGAAGAATGAAATGGCGCAATGGTGAAGAGATGCGTCTTCCAAAAACATGAAGGTATTTATACACAGAGGGATGAGTGAGAGAAATTGTGTATGTGGTGCAGATCATAAAAGAAGAAGAAGAGACTAGTGAGTGTGACAGAGATTGAAAGGTAAAGGAATTTGGAAGATTACCAAGAACATATTACGACAGTAGGGTGCTGCTAGGGCAGGCAACAGGCCTGCAAGGGGTTGTAGCCTCTGTTTCTGCCTTTCACACACCTGGGTCATGTGGCAGAAATATTCAAGCCACTCGGTGTGTCCTTGGAGGCAAGTCTCGAATCAAGGCTTTCACCTTGTTCTTGACTCCTCCATTTAGGCTCAACTCCTAATGAAGCCAAGGGGGTAGACCCTATTAAGTTACTAAGGCTAATTACTTAGTATGATAATGTTAAACTGAATGAATTACTTAGGAGTTTGAAATTTAACCATAAAAAACCATAGATGACACGATATAAAATGAGTGCACGAAAGCACAATGCTGAGACACAATATATATGTATAGCAATAAAATAACCAGTGCCTTAAAATGGAGTCAAAAGAAAATCAATGTACTTGCATGTGCTTGGAGTGAATGTTTTGCAATTGCCTCTTGGTACGTTTTAATTTAATTTGAAATATGAGTTGATTAAAATTAGGCGAAGGGGTGGACTCTAGATATACCCGAGAGTACTTGGAGTATGTCCAAAACTAAACCTTCACGGCTACCTGCAAGGAATATATGGGCTGAATGGAGTCTCTGGGGAAATTGTTCATAATGCACCCGTTAGGGTGTGATAGAGATCAACGCCCCATGGTCACTTTTTATGAGTTCTTGCTTCCTTTGGGTATTTTGCCACAGTGATGGTTTGATCTAGGTGTTGGATTTTCACCTGATGGTTTGTCAATTTGGGAGAGCGAATCCTAATTATACTAGTCACTCAAGTAATTTTGATACATCTTTACTGATCGGATGAACCGCAGCCAAGTGCAGAGCATACACACCGGATTCTTGTCAATTTTAGTAAATTTTGAGATGGATGTTCTTGTTAAAAAGAAAAACCCTCCAGGAACCTCTTTCGATCCAAATGGATATCAATCGGGGAATCAAGGAGGGGTTAATTTTATTAAATATGAAGAAATATTTGATGAAAAGAAAACAAAGATACACAATGTTGGTTCTCTAATTATTCCTACCACGCATCTCTTTCCCCTTTCGGGTCAATCGGGAAGTCATGGGGTAAGTATTAAATTACTTTGAAACCTTAGATATGGAATATGGAATTGATAATAAATCAAAGTATACAACCCTACAGATTAGAACTATGCTATATTGCTTTAAAAAAGGAACGAAAAGAAAAAAAAAGACACGGACGCAAATCCCCCCAGGGGGAATGGGGAGCGGGCTCGAAAGAGCCTACTCAAAAAATATTTTATTTATTATTATTGGTTACAATATCAAAAAACTAAAATATCAGAAACCTCTTGGTCCTTATATGGGATGAAACCAAGATCTTACAACTTTGAAAAAAAATTAAATTTTAGTGAAAGGGGAGACCCCTAGGGGGATTTGAACGCTCCTGAGGCCACTTTCAAACAGAAGATTCTTTTATTTTATGTTACACCTGTTAAAAATCAGTAATAATGTTATAATAGCATATGCCCAAAATCACTTTAAGAGTAACTTTGGATCAGCCTACCTTAACTCAAAAATATTAAGTTAAAACTAGCTAAACACGTGAAAAAGGAACCAAGGAAAGCAAGCTTTCCTTGGGATCTTGGCTTGTTGTTTGTGAAGCCAATGAAATATGCACTAATTGCAGAATTTAATCTTTTTGAAACAGAAAAGGAAATCTAGAGCATGCAACCTAGTGATTTTCTTTAACTTGCCATGCAAAATGGACGATTTCCTTATGCTAGATCTAGAAGGATTAATGATACATTTCGGAATTAAGATCTAGACTATGATATTTGAAATAGAAGATCTATGTAAATTTTACTTTGATATAACAGATCCAAATGATAACAAAGTTTTCAAACACAGTTGTTGGAGACATTTACCTTCATACTCACTCCTTCGGTCAAATTGGCCTAGTTAAACCACTATCCTAAGTTTAATTGACATCAGTGGAGAATTAATTACCATCATCCCAGTCACTCCCATGCCTACCTATAGTCAAGGAGGATAACTTAGCCTTCTCCTACAGTCAAGGAGGCTAACTGGAGCACTCCAGGGGTGATCTGTGTGACATTCATGCACCTAATTGCTAACTGGTGGTTACTTTCAGTTCAACCAATCAGTTACAGTCAGTTAAGGTGCCTCCATGCATTAAATATGTTATTTAATCATTATTTAATGATTATTTATTATTATTTAATGAACTGGAGTCAACAAGGCGCCTTCACCAACTTCTGATGGTCAGTTCAGCTTCAGTTAACCTCATCGGGGTTTATTGGAGTCATGCAGTACTAGCACTTGATGATTGGATTGCTATGACATGTGTTTGATCTCCTTCAGTTGAGATTCATTCATTTATTGCACTCCAACTTTAGTTAGGGTTTGGTGAGTCAATTAGGGTTTTGGTCAAGTGGTTAACTGAGTGAGATTGCATGTCAAAGAGTCAGTTAAGCTAGACTCACTCACTAAATTCGAATTGTCCCTTAGGTATTCGAATTCTTCATGGAGTTAAGCTATTGCTATGCATGGAAATTGTAAATCCTTTATTTTTTTTATAATATATAGAGAAAAAACCTATTTTGGTATTCCAGTTATTTCCAATTCATGAGTATTTTGTTAATAATTCTTTGATGATTTTGATTCCTAGTTCCTAGATCATGTGCAAGAATTAATATGGTATCAGAGCATGTGGCGGGACGAAGAACAATCTCTCAAGAACAAGCTTTTTGACAGATTTCTCCATGGAAAGTGAGCAATAGCTCAAGAATCTAGCACTGCACCAGAAGCCAAGGCTTACCACTCAATATCCCAAGTAAAGAACTTGTTGATCAAGCTTGCTTGATTGACTATGTTGGGTGTGATGAAAGCCTAAATGTGCAGGCTGTTCGACCTTACGGTGCCTTTTTTGTTTTGATTTGCAGGTTTTAACAGGTACAACTTTGAATGGACTCATCAATCCCTCCTCTCACTCCATTCACAAGCTATTCAAAATGGAAGTTGAAGATGATTGCATATCTCAAGAGACGAGGTCTCTATGAGGTGTCTATTGGAATTGGAAGAGAGACTTATGAGAATGAGAATGACTGGATAAATGACATTGACAGAGCTTTTGGATCAATAGCTCTGGCCTTTGATGATGACTTGTACTTTGTTTTTTATTCTGCTGAATACCCAAAGGATCTCTGGACAAAATTGGACAAAACCTTTGGCAAGCACAATGAGGATCATAATAGTACTTTGGAAATTACAGCCAGCACCACAAGAGTTCTTCACTCAAAACTCTCAGCCTCTACTCTCTCTGATGAAGTTGTTCAAGATGAAGATGAAGCAGAATCTTCTACACATTCAATTCGAATTGAAGAAAGTCTCCATGAAGTGACTCCTTCTCCTGATGCTCCGGAAGTTCATGAGATCTATGATATCTCATCTTCTCATATTGCTGAAACAGAAGAAGACATTCAAATCTCTGATATTGAAGAAAAATGCTGCTACACTCCCATGCAAACATTCACCGGTGATTTTCCTTTGAATTCTGTGCAAAATTTACCAGTAATTGCTTCCGAAAGTGAGGAGAAATTTGAATTTTCTTCCTCTAATGTTGCTGCTGGTGTGAAAATATGTGATACCTTGGATATTTTGGAAGAAATATCAGATTACCAGAGTGATCCATTTACTCCCCATGATCTAGATCTTTCAGCAAATTCCTGCAGGATTGCATGCACCAAAATTCAGAATTTTGAAGAAGAAGAAAATTGTGCATCTACCGTCTTGGTTGAACATAATTTTGGATCTGATATGAACCTTATTGGATCTGATATGATCTTATTTGGATCTGATCTGATATTTCTTGGTTCAAAATTTCAGGTTCATAAACCTTCAATACTGCTTGTAGTTGTTCTCATCAATGGTGTGAAGAAACAAGTACCACAAGTCTCCTACAAAACTGCTGCTGGGGATTTGATTTCATTTAATAGTTTTGGATCTGTTATGAAATTATTTAGATCTGATTTACATTCTGATCTGATATTATTTTTTTCATATTTTAAAATCCAAGAGCTTTCAGTCATGCTTGTAGCTGCTCTCACCAATTCCGGTGTGAAAAATCAAGTACCGCAGTTCTTCTTCAAATTTGCTTATGGGGATTTGGTGTTAGTTTCCTCTTATGAGGTTGCTGATATTTTATTTTGTGAATCATTAGATATTTATGAAGCTATATCCGATTATGGAGCTCAAGCATTCGCTCTCCAGAGTCCCAGGGATTCTCTACCTTTGATCACAAGCTCATCTCCTCACAGAACTAGTAAAGAGGAAGACATTCTGCATCCGCTTGGACACTTGCTCCAAAGATTTGGGGCTGATTTTAACACTCATGGTTTGCTGTTCAGGGCTGCAACATATCATTTTATTGAGTGTTCCACACATGGTTCAAATCCTCAAGAACCTTTTCTCTCTCTTCAGATGATTTCAGTTGCTCTACATGGGTCCAGTTTCCATCGTGCAGCTGTTTATATTTCTGATTCAGTTGAGTGCATTGTTCTTCTTCCAAAGTGGAAGATTCCTCCAGACATATTCATTTAGTTTGGATTCAGAGGTTCACATGCACAGTCTCAGGATGCTGCTGCATAGAAGAACCAAAGTCTTGATTTACTGCTTAGTTTGAGGGGGGGTATTTTTCCCATGAGGTTTTTCCCATTTCCTTGGTTATATTAAGCAGTTACTTTATTGTACAGGGTGACCTATGGCCTTTGTTTCTAGGTCCCTATCATTTTATGCATCTATGTTTTCTAACTCTTCCTGAGTATAGCTTAAGGGGGGGTGTTGGAGACATTTACCTTCATACTCACTCCTTCGGTCAAATTGGCCTAGTTAAACCACTATCCTAAGTTTAATTGACATCAGTGGAGCATTAATTACCATCATCCCAGTCACTCCCACGCCTACCTACAGTCAAGGAGGCTAACTGGAGCACTCCAGGGGTGATCTGTGTGACATTCATGCACCTAATTGCTAATTGGTGGTTACTTTCAGTTCAACCAATCAGTTACAGTCAGTTAAGGCGCCTCCATTCATTAAATATATTATTTAATGATCATTTAATGATTATTTATTATTATTTTAATGAACTGGAGTGAACAAGGTGCCTTCACCAACTTCTGATGGTCAGTTCAGCTTCAGTTAATCTCATTAGGGTTTATTGGAGTCATGCAGTACTAGCACTTGATGATTGGATTGCTATGACATGTGTTTGATCTCCTTCAGTTGAGATTCAGTCATTTATTGCACTCCAACTTCAGTTAGGGTTTGGTGAGTCAATTAGGGTTTTGGTCAAGTGGTTAACTGAGTGAGATTGCATGGCAAAGAGTCAGTTAAGCTAGACTCACTCACTGAATTCGAATTGTCCCTTAGGTATTCGAATTCTTCTTGGAGTTAAGCTATTGCTATGCATGGAAATTGTAAATCCTTTATTGTTTATATAATATACAGAGAGGAAACCTATTTTGGTATTCCAGTTATTTCCAATTCATGAGTATTTTGTTAATAATTCTTTGATGATTTTGATTCCTAGTTCCTAGATCATGTGCAAGAATTAATAACAGTAATCAGGTAAGAAAATTGATTTTGAAGGAGGAAAAGCAGAAGATAAGTGCTTGTTGCTGAAGCAGATCTGCAATGGAAACTTGTTAGTGGAATACAGAGGGGCTATGTCTTCACAAATATTTTGGATGTACAGTGGAGTCAAAATAGATCCACATCTTGTCCAATCCTTACTACCTAAAAGCTAAACACACAATCATGCACGAAACCTCATGAGATCTGGATAAATATCTGAAAAAGAGACAAGAATTACATGCTAAAAAACTTATTAAACATGTATAATCTAGATATTCTAACATATATGGTATGAGATATAAGAAAAACAAGTAACCTTACTTTCCCAACTATACTCCTATCGATTCAGCTGAATCATTCAAGCCAGACAGGGTTCAGATGCAGAAATTGAAAGAAAAGTCAGCAACATCAATAGCCGTAAGACAATGCTTAATCCACACATATGAGATTACTACACCATTTGGCCTCCAAAGCTTCTTTATTTCAACAATCAAAAGATTACAACAGTATTAAAATAGCAAGCTCTTCAATCCAACTCTAACTAGCTTGGAAGAGGAGGCTTATGCTTGGATATATACAAAAACTAGGAGATCCAGCCCAAGGGGGGTGCAAATCCCAAGGAGACAGATCAAATCAGCTGATGGAGAGTCAATCAATGCAGATTTGAAGCTGAAATGAGCCTACTTGTCAACCAGAGGGCTAATTGAGGTGACACATCAACCCATAAACCAACACGTCAGTCCACAGAGCATCCAGGAGAGTCCACACGTGTGGAGGAGAGAGAGAGGGTGCAATTCCCCATAAAGACTACTGAGGATCAACTCTGGATCTGATTTTATCACCTCCTTCAGTCAACGATTTGTCAGATCCAGTCAATCTGGTTCAAATATGACTGATTTCAATCAAATCGGCTAAGAATCCACTGATCTATGATTTTGGGTTTGCTCCATTATTCATCAATTTATTAATTAAAATAATCAATAAATGATTTTTGGGGTTTTCTAACCTGAGTGATGGAAAATCACTCAAAACTAGGAAATAGTGGGTCCATGGGTTTACATGGTGCTCTTAGCTTGAAAATGAGCACCTACATGACTAAAACTGATTATTTGGCCCACTTTTATTACAAAATCAATTTTTCCAATTAAACTATTAAAAATAGCCTAAGTTTTGGAAAAATTAAATTTTAATAAAAAACACTAAAAAAACAAAAAAAAAGAAAAGTTGAAAAAACCCAGGGGGACTTAGACATGTTCATATGACTCGACCATGATGTCTAGCATGTTTATAGATTGACACATACACTCTAATAATCTCAATAGGCCTAAATGCCAAGCCGACCACCCCAACTTTAGAGCTATGGAGTGAAAAACTTAGAAATTATCAGTCATTTATTCAACAACCAATAATAACCAAGGGAAAAAACACCCTAGGCTGATCAGATTGACAAATAAAGTCTAAGAGACTGAGTCTTTTACAGATACTATCATGCTAGAACATTTATTACAATTCCCCCATGGGGTATGAACATGTGATATAGTACAACAAGCACTTCTCAGAAGTACTTCCAAAGGTCTTCTGAAGTCTGAACAAGTTATCCTTATCTGGTTCACTAGGTTCACTTGATAAAAAACCACTAAGTAAACTTAGGTGGTAACATTCTGGCTCTGACTGTCGGATGTGTGCTCGATCTGGTCTTTAAGGCAAGGAGAGGATGCGAGAACACTAGAATCTCTGGTTTATATACCCTGTAAAAACATCTCAACTTGACAAGAAAAACCTCAGTAGCACAAGCTTTATATAAAAACAAAATGAACCACTAAGCTGATTTATTTAAACAAAATAAATGTAACTAACTAATTTTTTATTATTTATTATAGCTAAGTACAAAATAGAAATGCAGAAAGTAAATGCTCTCTTTCAAGGAGCTTATTTTCCTATTCTAAGCATGATATAAAAAGGGTTAAGTGTAATCAGAAATCCAATGTAACCACCTAAGCATTTTATTAACATATAAAAAAATTTCCTTGTCTTTGGTTATCGGCCGAAGTAAGGATACCTTATTCAGAAATTGAAAACCTGCATGATGATTCAGAATGGGTGGGATGGATGGGAGATCATAGGCATGAATAATGTCATAAAAATTCTTCCCAAACTTGTATGTGCTCATGCAGGCTGCTGCTATCCATGACTGGATAGGACTAATATACCAATCAGAATGATGAGGTAGACTGAGTACATGATCATACTGATCATCGGGGCTTATCAAATGATAACTCATTGCACAAGCCCCAAGTAGCTCCAAATCATAAGGAACCTCTATATGTGAAAAACATGGCTGAGACTGATATTCCACTGACTGCATCACATCTGACTTTTCACAACACTGCTTCTCAATGTCTTCATTACTGATACCCTTGTGCTGCTCTACATGATATGAATCTGAATGATCACATGAAAATTTTGAATGCTCCTCTTTCATACTAAATTTTTCCCAGACATCCAGATCCATGCTCCCCTCTATGGACGTATCGTAGATTGGACTTCCACAAATTTTTGAATAGACACTCCCCTTGTTGGACATATCCTGGATGGGATTCTCCATAAGATTTTCACAATTTGGATATCTATGAATTTCCAATAGTAATCACTCCCATCCATGTCATATGTGGGGGACTCTTCATCCATGGCATCATGCTCCTGCCTATCCATGTCTTCCTTGTATTCATAAAAATCTTCTTCAGATAAAATGTTAGAAGGAAATAAACTTTCCAAACCTTCATCAACATGAGGAGAACAAGCTCTAGTGTCACCACACACTGTACTGATCTTATCATAGGCTTCTTTATAGGCTTCTATTATGATATCATGAAGAGGATCTTCAATATTATCTTCAATCAAAGAAACTTTTGGGACATATTCAATGGGACCACTTGGGATGTGTTGCTCAGTGGGTTTCTCCAGAGGGATTTTTGGAAAAATATCAGCATTGCAACACACTTGAGAATACCTCAAATCTTCAATTTTTTCAGCTATGGTGACATGAGGAGAGTCTTCAACAATGTGTTCCATCATGGGCTCCTCCTGAAGCTCTTCAATACGATCATCTTGTATTTTCCCTTCTTCAAAATCTTGCTATGTATTGGGAGATACCTCATATTCTTTAAAAAGATGCTTAATTGCTTCCTTTCTTAAATACCTACTAGGATGCTTTTTTATGGGAGTATCATGAACCTCCTCTTCACTTAAATGTTCAAGAAGTGATTCCAAGTCTTCAATACTTTGTATCATGGAAAAAGGTCCACCATATGTTTCCATGTGATACTCTGTCCCAGATAGGTAGAAGGTACAGCTCTTTTCAAGGAACTTTTTTAAACCATTCATACTACCCCTACCATCATGCCACTGCTCTAAAAACATCCAAAGGAAGCTTGGAAAAGAAGTTAAACATTTATTAGGAAGGCCCTGATAGAACCAACAACAAGCCTCACCCCAAAAAGTACTAGCAAACATTTCCATTATATTGTCTTCATGAAGAATATTGGAGTCAGCAATCAACTCAAGGAAATATTTGACATGCCAGATGGCTGAATCACCATAATCTCCATGAAATGTCGGAAGCCTATTATATGCATCCCCTAAACCATTACAACAGTTAGGAAAGCTCGAGATGTTTGAGAAATCGATAGGCTGAAACATTATGGTTAATCGGGCACCATATTTCTCCTCTAATTCATCCATATCAAAAATTAATAGTATGCATTTGATATAGCGATTAAACCTTGTACTGAAAAGTTGGAGCTGTCAAGTGATGAGCTTTAAAGGTTTTAACATGTCGCATGGGCTCATCTACACACAACAAAACTTCACAAGTTTATGAGATAACGGGGTTTTATCCCTTCAATGGAGTTGCCATGTGAAAAAGAAAAATAAGCATTTATGAATCTTTTCAAAAAAATTATTTTTTGCTTTTCTTTGTAAAAATAAAAACTGGAAAAAAGTCAGTGGAGTTACCAGATGAAAATTAAATATCTACTCTAAGCATTCATCAAACAAAGAAAAAACAAAAAGGAAGAAAACAAAAGTTGTACTCGGGAATAAAAAGATTTATCCCCGGCAACAGCGCCAAAAAGTGTTGCCACCTTTCACACACCTGAGTCACGTGGCAGAAATATTCAAGCCACTCAGTGTGTCTTTGGGGGCAAGTTTTGAGTCAAGGTTGTCACCTTGTTCTTGACTCCTCTGTTTAGGCTCAACTCCTAATGAAGCCAAATGGGGGTAGACCCTATTAAGTTACTAAGGCTAATTACTTAGTATGGTGATGTTAAACTGAATGAATTACATAGGAGTTTGAAATTTAACCATAAACAACCATATATGACACGATACAAAATGAGCGCACGAAAGCACAATGCTGAGAAACAATATATATGTATAGCAAGAAAATAACCAGTGCCTTAAAATGGAGTCAAAAGAAAATCAATGTACTTGCATGTGATTGGAGTGAATGTTTTGCAATTGCCTCTTGGTATGTTTTAAGTTAATGTGAAATATGAGTTGATTAAAATTAGGCGAAGGGGTGAACTCCAGATATACACGGGAGTACTTGGAGTATGTCCAAAACTAAACTTTCACGGCTACCCGCAAGGAATATGTCGGTTGAATGGAGTATCTGGGGCTATTGTTCATAATGTACTTGTTAGGGTGTGACAAAGATCAGTGCCCCGAGGTCACTTTTCAGAAGTTCCCACTTCCTTTGGGGTTTTTGCCACCGTGATGGTTTGATCTAGGTGTTGGATTTTCACCTAATGGTTTGTCAATTTGGGAGAGTGAATCCTAATTATAATAGTCACTCAAGTGCTTTTGATACAGCTTGACTGATCGGACGAACTGCAGCCAAGTGCAGAGCATACACACCAGAGTCTTGTCAATTTTAGTAAATTTTGAGATGGATGTTCTTGTTAAAAAGAAAAACCCTCCAAGAACCTCTTTCGATCCAAATGGATCTCAATCGGGGAATCAAGGAGGGGTTAATTTTATTAAATCTGAAGAAATATTTGATGAAAATAAAACCAAGATACACAATGTTGGTTCTCTAATTAGTCCTACCACGCATCTCTTTTCCCTTCTGGGTCAATCGAGAAGTCGTGGGGTAAGTATTAAATTACTTTGAAACCTTAGATATGGAATATGGAATTGATAATAAATCAAATTATACTACCCTGTAGATTAGAACTACGCTATATTGCAAAAAAAGTGGAATGAAAAGAAAAAAAAAGACACGGACACAAATCCCCCCAGGGGGGATGGGGAGTGGGCTCGAAAGAGCCTACTCAAAAAATATTTTCTTTATTATTATTGGTTAAAATATCAGAAAACTGAAATATTAGAAACCTCTTGGTCCTTATACGGGATGAAACCAAGATCTTACAACTTTGCAAAATTTTTAAATTTTAGTGAAAGGGGAGACCCCTGGGGGGATTTGAACGCTCCTGAGGCCACTTTGAACAGCAGCTTCTTTTCTTTTCTGTTACACCTGATAAAAACTAGAAATAATGTTATAATTACATATGCCCAAAATCACTTTAATATTACCTTTGGATCAGCCTACCTTAACTCAAAAAGATTAAGTTAAAACTAGCTAAAAAGGTGAAAAAGGAACCAAGGAAAGCAAGATTTCCTTGGGATATTGGATTTATGTTTTTGCAGACAATGAAATATGCACTGATTGCTTAATTTAATCTTTTTAAAATAGAAAAGGAAATCTAGAGCATGCAATCTACTGCTTTTCTTTAACTTGCCATGCAAAATGGACGATTTCCTTATGCTAGATCTAGAAGGATTAATGATACTTTTCAGAATTAAGATCTAGACTATGAGATTTGAAATAGAATATCTATGTAAATTTTACTTTGATATAACAGATCCAAATGATAACAAATCTTTCGAACACAGTAACCAGGTAAGAAAATTGATTTTGAAGGAGGAAAAGGAGAAGAGAAGTGCTTGTTGTTGAAGCAGATCTGCAATGGAAACTTGTTAGTGGAATATAGAGGGGCAAGTATTCACAAATATTTTGAATGTACATTGGAGTCAAACTATATCCAAGGCTCATCCAATCCTTGCTACCTGAAAGATAAACACACAATCCTGCATGAAACCTCATGAGATCTGGATATATATATGAAAAAGAGACAAGAATTACATACAAATAAACTTATTAAACATGTATAATCTAGATCTTCTAACATATATGCTATGAGATATAAGAAAAACAAGTAACCTTACTTTCCCAACTATACTCCTATTGATTCAGCTGAATCATTCAAGCCAGACAGGGTTCAAATGAAGAAATTGAGAAAAATGTCGGCAACATCAATATCCATAAGACAATGCTTAATCCACACATATGAGAGCACTACACCATTTGGCCTCCAAAGCCTCTTTATTTCAACAATAAAAATATTGCAACAGTATTACAATAGCAAGCCCTTCAATCCAACTCTAACTAGCTTGGAAGAGGAGGCTTATGCTTGGATATATACAAAAACTAGGAGATCCAGCCCAGGGGGGGTGCAAATCCCAAGGAGACAGACCAAATCAACTGATGGAGAGTCAATCAATGCAGATCTGAAGCTGAAATGAGCCTACTTGTCAACCGGGGGGTTGATTGATCTTACACATCAGCCCATAAACCAACACATCAGTCCATAGAGCATCCAGGAGAGTCCACACGTGTTGAGGAGAGAGAGAGGGCACAATTCCCAATAAAGACTGCTAAAGATCAACTCTAGATCTGATTTTATCACCTCCTTCAGTCAAGGATTTGTCAGATCCAGTCAATCTGGTTCAGATCTGACTGATTTCAATCAAATTGGCTGAGAATCCACTGATCTATGATTTTGGATTTGCTCCATTATTCATCAATTTATTAATTAAAATAATCAATAAATGATTTTTGGGGCTTTCTGACCTGAGTGATGGAAAATCACTCAAGACTATGAAATAGTGGGTCCATGGGTTTACATGGTGCTCTTAGCTTGAAAATGAGCACCTACATGACTGAAACTGATTATTTGGCCCACTTTTATTACAAAATCAATTTTTCCAATTAAACTATTAAAAATAGCCTAAGTTTTGGAAAAATTAAATTTTAATAAAAAATACTAAAAAAACTAAAAAATTGAAAAATTGAAACAACCTAGGGGGACTTAGACATGTTCATATGACTCGACCATGATGTCTATCATGTTTATACATTGACATATAAACTCTAATAACCTCAATAAGCCTAAATTCCAGGCCGACCACCCCAACTTTGGAGGTATGGAGTGAAAAACTCAGAAATTATCAGTCGTTTATTCAACAACCAATAATAACCAAGAGAAAAAACACCCTGGGCTGATCGGATTGACAAATAAAGTCTAAGAGGCTGAGTCTTTTACAACCACTATCATGCTAGAACATTTATTACAATTCCCCCATGGGGTATGAACATGTGATATAGTACAACAAGCACTTCCCATAAGTACTTCCAAAGTTCTTCTGAAGTCCGAACAAGTTATCCTTGTCCTGTTCACCAGGATCACTTGATAAAAAAACCACTAAGTACAACTTAGGTGGTAATAGCCTCCTTCCAGCAGAAGCTGGTAAAAAGGGTGTAGTAGCATCCTGTCAGTTTTAGCTGACAAAACAAGGGGTTCTAGCCTCCTTCCAATAGTTTATAGTAAATAGGGTGTAATACCATCCTTTTCTATAGTAGCAAGGAAAAAATTATATAGTAGCAAGGAAAAAAAAATTGTAAATAACAAATTTGTTGTAATAGGAAGTATTGGTGGTTTATCCAATTGGGCTTCCACGATAAATTTGTGTTATGTGTGTTCTTGTTCATTATGTGTTTTAATGAGTAAACTAAAATTGGTTTTAAATTAAGAAAATTTACAATACTGATTCACCCCCCCCTCTCAGTATTGACCAATATTTCAATATAAAATACATTTAGAATATCATTTGAAGTTAGAATATTTCAAGAGGTGTTGGGTTTCTTCCCTAGCATGACAAATAGGTTACTTTGTGTGGGTGTTGGGTTCCTTCTCTTGAGTGACCCTGAGGTTTCCTTTCAAGTGTGGACTGTGGGTTTCCCAACATGACTGTAAGAGCATCACTTCACTAAGTATGACTGAGTGTCTCTTGTGTTGAGTGATTATGTGTCCTTAGCATGATTGTTCTCTGTACGAATGAACTACTAAAGCATGTGCATTTGATTGAATCCTCTCTACCTATTGAATACAAGTCTAAGGTCTATTTTTTTCCTACTTTAACTCTCTATCTCTCAAGGTACATAAAATTCTTTTCCTAGTTGACTTGTCCCTTCAGTGACAAGATAAAATATGAATATAAGGTTGATTCAAATATTGGTCACTATGATTCTTTATTGCTGATATTTATTGTACTTTATTTTATTATAAATTACATTTGATGATTCTCAACAACCAACGTTAATGCACTGACTAATGGATCATTAAGTTGAAAGAGATGAAAATTATGGTTTTGTTTTATTACAATTTAAATTTTAGCAAGGAACACTATTCTGAATCTGAATTTATATGTTAATGCATTTAAGTTTAGTACTTGTGTTAATACTCTACTAACCCTTAAATTTCAACACTTATTTGTAGTATTTGTAGTTTCTTTCTCCAATACTAATCATCATTGTAACATTCTATTCAATGAAATTTAATGATGAATTACCTGTCTATTCAAGGAATCATATCATAAAAAATCTAATACCACTCAAATGAATACATTTTGCGTTTCAAATTAAATTAATTTTGAAATTCGAGGATGTTAGCTCGTAATGCAAATCTACATGTAGAGACATAATTAAATAGAACATATATGTATACATTCAAAACCACATTTGACCACTGAATACCAAATTTTCTCTTCATATCCATGTATTTAGACAGTGGCCCAACTATTCGAAAGGGTGATGATTCATATATCCAAGCCAAGGGAATTGGGAGGATCAATCTAGAAGATCGGTATTTCAATAATGTATTGTTTGTACCAGACTTGGAAGTGAGCCTACAATATGTGTACCAAATCACACACACAGGTTAATCCAAGAGAGTAACATTTACTCCAAACACAGTGGAGATAGCTGAAATCTCTATTAAATGTTAGCCACAACATATAAATAGTGAGCCAAAGATTTCACTTAAATATATGAAAATTTAGTCATCAAGCAACTAATCTAAAGCAAAGGTGCATTTCTTATTAGTATGATGTTAATATGCAAGAGATGAATTCCCTAAAAATGTCAATGCTTCCATATAGAAACATTAGAGACAAGTAGGAACAAGATAACATCTGCAATCATAAGAAGTAAATAAAGAGCCATCACCACTCATATGTATAAGATGCATCAGAATCCATTATTCATTCCACATTAGGAGAAGAATTATTAGGAAAAACAACAGATGCACATAAAGCTACTTGAGAGTCATTAGAGGTTTTCTTTTTAGCTTTAGACATTAAACTTTTTGCTTTAAAACAATTCTTTTCAGTATGGTTAGTTTTACCACAATCTTTACAAGGATCATACACTTTCTTCTGTTTACTATTTTCATTAGAAGCATGAGAAGCATGCCAGAATTAGTATTAAAAGGATTAGAACCTTTAGCATTATTAAAACTTTTCTTATGATTCTTATTAAGTGGAGTTAGAGCTTTATTAGGTCTGAGTTGTCCTTAAACAATTAACCTTTCTTGCGCATTGATCAATCCTTTACAAAAATAAACAAAAGTTTGTTTCATAGTACTTTGAGACAATTCTAGAGCTCTATTCCTAGTTTGGATGAGCATATCAAAACAAGATGAAATTTTACGTTCTACAAGAATAATAAGAGCAGTGTCAGTTTTCTTATAATATCTAACGCAACTATTTAATTTCTCATTTAAATTGTTCAATTCAGCAAGATACAACTCAGCTCTTTCAAATTCAGCAGGTTCAAGGTCAAAGATCTTCTTTCAAGATAATATGCAGAAACACTATCAGATTTATCAAATAAAGAGGAAAGAATTTTCCATACCTGAACCTAGTTGTCTTCTTCCTCAATACTTACCTGAAGACTATTTGCAATAGTTTGACCAATGAGCCCCGTTGCTTGATCACTTTTAGTTTCCCATGTAGCCAAATCATCAGCAGTAGTAGGTTTCTTGTGTTCACCATTAACTAGCCTCCAAATATTCTTACTCCTAAGAAAATCAATCATCTTTCTCTTCGAGGCAAGATAGTTAGAACCAACTAATTCAGGAACAGAAGCTACTTCAGAAGTCATAATGAGTGAAATTTTGTCAAGAAATAAGAAACCCTAATACTGAAAAATGACAAAAAAAAGTGAAGAACTTGAAAAAAGTTACACTTTACTAATATGAATCTGCAAAAGCACAGTTAGAAACACAGTAAAGAAAAGAGGAGAAACTTTCACTTACAACCGTGTGAAACAAATGTTTTCAGAAAAGCCCAGCCTTTTGTTCTTGTCACGTAGGTGGATCCAGAATGGTTGTTCCTATTCCAAAACAAGTTATAATAAAAAATCCAGTAAGAAATGACCAAGTTCCGACCTTTTTTATAATTGTTTTTTATTACAAAAAGGAAGCTCAGAAATGCCTAGTTTTCTGTTTTGGCCAAATGGGTGGATCCAAAATGGCTGTTCCAATTCCAAAAATAGGTTATAATGAAAAAACTAGTAAAAAGTGACCAAGTTATGACCGTTTTGTATAACTACCATTTTTAATACCGAAAGGAAGTCCAGAAATACCCAATTTTATGTTCTGGTCACGAAGGTGGATCCAGAATGGTGTTTCCAATTCCAAAAACAGGATATAATAAAAATTTCAATAAAAACTGACCAAGTTCCGACCCTTTTTTATAACTAACATTTTTATAATCGAAATAAATACCTTCTTGAGGAGAGCCCCAAAATCATGTAGATCTACAGAAAAAACATCAAGAAACCCTTGAAAAAATTCTGCAAAAATATTACACAACAAGTTAGGGTTAGGGTAAAAAAAATGCAAAAATATGCTGAGATGTGAAGAGAATCCTAATGGCTACCAAATAGAAAGCAAATCTACGACAAAATGACAATTCCCAAATGATAATCGTTATTAATTGAAAGCTATAGAAGGTACTAGATCATAGCAACCCACTCTGATACCATGTTAGAATAGTAGAGTCAAGCTAAACTAGTTAACCTATCTAAGCAACCAACAACATATCATAAAAGATAAGAACAAGAAAATAAAAGGACAAGATAACACCGATATACGTGCTTCACCCTAATGGGTTACAACCATGGGAAGGTAGTCTTCTATTATCTCTAGAATGTATTCTCCAAACTTACAAGAGAGCAAAGCACAAATACCCCAAAGAATATAGATGATGTACAACGGTGTCACAATAGTACCACTACTACATCAAGAATACATGATATGTAGAGACTCACTTGACCCTATTATATACTAAGAGATGAGGAGGAATTACTCTCATATATTGCATGTGGGATACTATAATTCTCCAAAATAACACCTCTTAATACATAACCATGGACAAATACTCTACACAAGTAAATACAACACCATATAAATATGGGTTAAATGTATTACTCTTTTACATAAGATTGTAGAAAAATTTTGACATAATACAAAGACATTATTACCTCTGAAGGAATATAATATATTCCAAAACTTTATTCAGCTTAGGTCAAGTAAAAGGAGCAGGAAACGCAACTACACAATGTATATGGTTGCAAGGTATTCTTTGGAAAATTGGAGTTGCATTTGATTCACCCACAGTCATTTGGTGTGATAATCAAAGTTCAATAAATATTTCCACATATCCATTGGAGAGACAGAGGACCAAACAAATTGAGATACACATGCACTACATCCGGAGCTTGGTGCATGATCATGTGATATCCTTGCAATATTGCCAATCTACAGAGAAAATTGCTGACACTTCACCAAGTGTTTTACAGAGAAGACCTTCACCTATCTGAGATCTCTTCTTGAAGTGGGTGATGCATGGTGATGGATACCATTCACATTTGGATTTTCTTCTCCATGTCCATTTTTGAGGGGATGTTTCGTTCGCATGTTGTTTTCCTCACTACCTTGTTTTTATGGAGAAATACAATTTTATGTTGTATGAGGTGACTTGAGCCTTTGTTGCAAAGGCCTGCATGATATTTTTGGTTAAGAATTAATATGTATGGATTAAGGGTGGGTGTTATACTAATAATATACCTTAGTACATTAGCATTAGACTTTAGACACTTTTATTTGCTTCTATGCAGTATTTTCTATGGTTTAGACTTAGGGAAATTGACAATTATGAGAGTTGAGGCGCTCCTAGTTGCTCATTCTGCACAGTTGAGGCACTCTAGGTTGATGATTCTGACACCTTGAAACCCACATTGATTGCATTCAAATAGGAATGTGCCCCCCTTCTCCCTTTTAAGGTATTTTTACTCTTTTGAGGTGCTAGTGCTTGTTTTGAGTGGTTTTTGGACTCTTTTTGGGCATTTATTTCTCTCCTAGAGCCACTCCCACTCACCCATGTTCTCACCCATGCCTGCCATACCTCTATACACATTCCATCATGGCTCACCCATCCTCATACATGCATTCATGACTGTTTGGGATGAGTTGGAGGCTTATTAGTCCACCTAGGGGGTTGAGGGTCAAATCTAGTTATGACACTTGTATGCTTCCACATGCCCTCCAAGGCCTCATGATTTTTCCCTATTTTACCATATATTAGTTCTATACATAGTTACATGTTGGAAAGTGTTAATAATATCCATTATTGACTTAATGTGTGTATGTAAATTTCAGCCTTTCAGCTATTTTGTGCATGCTTTGTGAACCATAGTGAATTTGTGAGAGTTTCTTGGCTTCTAGATCCATCTATGTTTCAATTCTCACAGAAGAAATGTGGCTTCACAAAGTATGCTATGGAAATATTACAAACATTTATTTTTTTGGATTGTAAATCCATGGACACACCCATGGATACCGACAGGAAGATGTTATTTGATGAATCATTAGAGTTAGTGGATGTGACTCAATACATATACATTATTGGGTCATTGATGTAACTGATGAATATCAGGCCATATATATGCACTACTATGAACAATGTGAGTAAGTATCTAGTAAAACATAGATAGGTTCACTTGATAGCTGCAAAGAATGTGATGACGTACTTAAAGGGTATGATAGACTTTGGACTATATTATGATAGAGATCATGACTACATATTGTATGGATATACGAATTCATATTGGGAAGAAAGTGTCGTAGGCAGAAAAGGAACCTTAGGTGGATGTTACTTTTTGGGATCCTCCATGATCACATGACTAAGTAAGAAACAATCTAGTGTTCCTCTCAGCACGGCTAAAGTAGAGTACATATCAACTTGCTCCTCTATTTGAGAATCCACATGGATTCGGAAATAGTTGACAAGTATATTTGATCTGGAGTTGGATACCACAGTGATTCTTTATGACAACTATAGTTATATAAATATGACAGAGAATCATGTGTTCGATGATAAATGAAATCACATAGAAATATTATATTTTTTACATAAAGGATATGGTACTAAAGGGAGCTATAAAATTCTAGTATGTGAGTACCGATGAGTAAGTTCCTAATATGTTGACCAATATTCCATGAAAATATTGGTTTAGTTCGTAAATACTTTCCTCGCAAGGAGGAACAATGATCTTGATGTTGAAGACGTTCCTCACAAGGAGGAGCAGTGATGTTGATGCCGAAGACTTTCTACATAAGGAGGAGCAATTATGTTGATGTCGAAGTCTTTCCTCGCAAGGAGGAATGGTGATTTTGAAGCTGAAGACTTTCCTCACAAGGAGGAATAGTGATGTTAATGCTGAAGACTTTCCTTGTAAGGAGGAATAGTTATGTTGATGTTGAAGACTTCCTGGAAATGAGGAACATTGATGTCGATGATATAGATCCTTCCTCGCAAGGAGGAATAATGATGCTGATACATACTTTCCTCACAAGGAAGAACAATGATGATATGGACCCTTCTTAGAAACGAGAAACAGGTTGAAGGTATGGACCTTTCTCAGAATGGAGAAACAAGTCAAAGATATAGACTCTTCTCGAAAAGGAGAAACAGGTCGAAGATATGGATATCATAAACATGTTGAATATATGGAATCTCTTTGGAAAGGAGGAAGATGTCGAAGATATGGAATCTCCTCAGAAAGGAAGAACAAGTTGAAGCTATGAAGCTGCCTCGGACAAAGGCACAGCAGGTTGATGATATAGATCGTCCCTAGAAATGGAAAGTGATGATGAGGCTCCTATTGACAATGGGATGGAACTTATGTTCTAGTATGAAAGAGGCCAAGTTCCCATGAAGATGAGGACGATGTTCGACATTCACTTGTGGATGATCGTATCCTTTTTTGAGAATGGTATTGCGGACAATAGCACTCTGCTCTTGAGAGTGGTCCTAGACTTAGCAAGCTGAGGATGGTCTACGATGACTCCTTATGGATGAAACATCCTGCATTTTGTTGCGGACAATATATGCATTTAATTGCAGATAATACTCTCGCATGGAGAGTGTGCCTACATTTACTTCTAGATTTCATAGAATAACACTCCCTTGGGAGTGGTCCTAGCCTTGAAGTTGAGGATGGTCTACGATGATACCTTACAAACGACAGGTCTTTCATTCATGTACAGACGAGATGTGCAGTAGCAAATGATACTTTTGAATTGAGAGTGTTCCTACATTCATATGTAGATGGCATAGTATAATACTTTCTTGCGAGTGGTCCTATATTTAATAGGTTGAGGATGGTCTACGATGATTCTTTAAAGACGTTAGGTCCTACATTAATTTGCGGACAAGATATACATTCAGTTGTAGACGATACGGTCCTTCATTCATTTTTGAACGATCCAACTGGTCGATACAATGGACCCTCCTCATTAAGGGGGAGTAGGATGATGAGGATTACATCATCCTTGGACCTATGTCATAAAGTGATAGGGATTGACCATCACACAAAGAGATCATTTGTATTGCAGGTATTATTGCGATAAAGGATTGTGAAGATCCAAGTGCAGCTAGAAAGGATCAGGAAGATCAAAGCGATGCTACAAAGGATCGAGAAGATCAAAGCGTTGCTACAAAGGATCAAGAAGATCAAAGTGTTTCTACAAATTATCGAGAAGATCAAAGTGCTATCTCAAAGGATTGAGAATATCGAAGTGTTAATGCAAAGGATTGAGAAGATTGAAGTGTTAATTCAAAGGATTAAGTGATCGAGTGCTTCAAGAAGATGAATATCAAAGTGTTGCTACAAAGGATCAAGAGATTGAAATGATTCAAGAAGAAGATTAAAGTGTTTCTACAAAGGATCAAGTGATTGAGCATTGCATAAGATCAAGGATAAAGACTCGGTGCTGTAGAATATGATGTTCTAGTACTAAAGATGTTCTAGTAACTGTTTTAGTCACTAATGATTGTTGAACTTCCTATGACATATATATGTATCACCTTGATGATGTTTCATATTCTCTCTCTCTCTCTCTCTCTCTCTCTCTCTCTCTCTCTCTCTCTCTCTCTCTCTCTCTCTCTCTCATTACTCCTATAGTTACTGATGATGTTGTCATTAGTATACCCTTCTCATTAAGGGGGAGTATTGCAATATTATAACTTCAAAGGATATTGTAAATGTATTTCACTCATGCACCTAAAGGGAGATGTCTTATTCCTCCATTGATATGTTACTATTGTATTTGGTCATCATAGAGTCATGAGGTGAAGCCTCCATTGTAAGTCGGGTTAATAGTACCCTAATGAATATAATATAATATTGTTTTGAGTCTTCTTAGGTGAAGACGGCCCACTTAGTTAAGTGGGGTCGACTTATTAGGTTAAAATTCAAGTGACAGAAAGAGTATAAACAAAAACGTTGTGTTCCTTTGGGGTCTCATCTTGTACTTTTTATACATCTATATAGAGGAATTTTTGCTTGGTTTTCTTCCCCATGAGGATTTCCGAGGATAAATCCTTGTCTTCTTTTTTTGTGGTTGTGCTTGTCTATATTTAAGTGATCCTTTTGCATATGGTTATGATGTTATGATGATAAATGTTATTATATCTTATATAACCATTAAAAAACTTAACAACACCCACACAGGCTCATGATCACGGTCGAGCAAACCACAGTTCACACATGATCACGATGGAGGAGACTAGAGTTCACACATGATCACAGTGGAGGAGACCACAGTTCACACATGATAACGATGAAGGAGACCATAGTTTACACACAATCACGATGGAGGAGACCATAGTTCACACATGATCATGATGGAGGAGACCATAGTTCACACCTGATCACGGTGGAGGAGACCACATTTCACACTGCAGGTTAGGCTCACGATCATGCTCGTGGTGAGAAGGGTTCATAGGATATGCCACGATCAAGAGGATGGAGCACCCTATGGCTATAATATTCATACATTGTTCAATCATAGTTTATAATAGTTTATAATAGGTGCAACAGTTGGGTGGATGGCCATGGGCCAAGACGACGAAGAAGCCACACGGAGGAATCCATAGGAAGATGGCCATGGACAAATAAACAGAGCTACATGGAGGAACCAAGAGGAAGATGACCATGGTAGAGAAGACCCAATCCAGTCACGCACAGAACATGAGGCTACGAGAGACACAAGCATCCATGCAAAGGAACAACCAAAGGAGAGTCAACTAGGGAATCCACGAGATAGACCAGCAAGACACATGATAGTCCAGCCTATGGAGGTGAGCTATGTGAAACAAACAGTCACATAGATATCCATGTAGACATGGAGCATAGGTAATCTAAATAAATACCAATCATGCGAGAAGAAAAGACATGAAGAGAATACCTCTTCACACTAGCAGCAGGAGAACCCTAGTAAGTGAGATTCATTCGATGGATGATCTAACATGATAGATAATCTATCTTTTTATAAGGTTAGGTTGACTTGGGATAAGACCAAAGGTCCTAAATAAAACAAGAAAAAATAAATTGGTCCAATTAACATAAAAAATAAATAAATGAATTAATAATAGAAGGTGGTAAAAAAGGTAAGATAAAAGGTCCAATGGTTTTATACTAAAACCATAACAATAAATGGTCCGATAGTTTTTTAATAAAACCATATGTTAAATACACTTAGGATAATGTACCAAATAAAATCCATAAAGTAGGAGTCATTGTAATCAAAGGTACACAAAAGGAAGAGTGTGAGGACCAAGTGAGGTAAAGGACCAAGTATCAACCAAGAGGGTCACAATAAAACAACCCACATACTCACATGATAAGGTGAGCCATAAAAGGTGGAAAAATCACTCCTTTATAGGACCAAAAATACTAGTAAACTTTTCTCTATCTCAAGGTATATTTTTTTATATATTTTGTCATCACTGTATAAGGGAAATATCCTAATGAATGGTACAATCCTTAGGTCCTCAAGACTTCTCCTAAGGGTTAGTGCTAGTGAAATCATAAAGGGGTGGCCAATAAATTGGGAAGCAACCTAGAAATAATCAATTAGGGGTGGGGACATCACACATCATTATCTTCCATTACTAAAGAATGCCTTTCATCCCTAGGTTGAGTTTCATTATGACCCTGACACTGAATCATGTTGATCAATGCATGGACCATGACCGAGTCCTCCATTCTCCCAAAGAATGGTCCTCCGTACTAAGCTGGTTTAAGTCTCACACTCAAAGTTGATCAACTACTTGTAAGACTTACTTGGACATCGTGTCCCTCATCCGAGACCAGCATATGTCTCTACCTCTACCTTGAGGATCTACATGGACATCACGTCCCTCTACCAGAATACCCTAGAGGAAGATAGGGGCCCTAGCCACATGCTAGGGGATTTTCCATGGCATCAACATCCTTGGTCCAAGACCAAAAACCCCTATAGAGTACTTGGGCCCTAGGGTACCTTCTAGGGTCTTACTTTGCCCTAGTTAACTCACTAGGGTACAATCCTCCTTGAGAATGGGTCTCGAAGCTAGACTAACTTTAACAATAAGAAAGGACATGGTATCACATTTACATGTAATCCAATTCATTAAATTTTATTCCATTTTCATATTTACTATCAATGAACAAGATTATTACTTTATTACGATTCAACATCTCATTGTGTAAATTTATTTATTTTTAATTTTATATAAGATGATTTGAGTATAGCAAATTTAGTTTTCAAACAATATTATTTCCATGCCTATAAATCCAACATAGATCTATCTTATTACTTATAATATTTGATAGATTTTAGATTAAAAGAACTAAAGGTTTCAAATTATCATACTCAAAATGTGGGATCTCTCTTCCCTAAATTCGAAGCTCTAGGGTTGACAATATCTTAACATTAAATCATAACAACTTAATAATAAATTATAACAAAAGATAAAATAAATCTATAAATTTTAATTTAAATTAATTTAAATTAATTATTCATATAATAAACAATGCAATTACAATACTCCTCAAAACAAACCATCCAAAATGAAATCAGACGATACAAGGGAAACCACAAAAGTTGACATTAATATCGTATGCTTGGCAGATATGGACGAGGGAAGCCTGAAGGCCAGAACTCTCGTTGATATTTATATTTGGATAAATGAAGAAGGGTAAATATAAGCATAAGCTTAAAATTTTTGAATGAAATGGAGATAACAACGACCAGTTCTAAGAAAAGGGACAGCGCGGCTCTGTTATCCAAACGACCACGAACAGAAACATCAAAGAAGCTACAACAGGAACATGGAATGAGTCCTCAATATTGAGAATTTTGAAACTGATAGTACACAGTGTATCAATGCAAACCAACTAATAACCAAACTCTATTAAACCCTGGTTTCGTGTCGATGAACTCAAACCCTAGTAATGCTTAAAACAGGAATAATGCTTACCACTAATCATACAGAATTACAATGATTATCATTCACTACTTCTACTATAATTTTTTGCTATCAATACTAGCAATTTAATGGGGTTGCTTCCAGTTAGATTTCAAGCAGCTTCAAATCCAACAGGTAATATGTTTACTGTAAAAACATTAAATGTCCTAAATCATTATATAGCCTAAAGCATGATGTATATGAACTAAAACCCTAATAATGCTTACCACTAGTCATAGAAAATTATAATGAACTAACAACTTAATTTTTGGAATCAATAGTAACAAACTATCAATTGGATTTCAAACAGCTTGAAATCCATTAACATACCTGTGGGTTGCAGGTTGAAATCCAAACAATAAAATACCTGCGGGAGACCCATTAAATGGCTACTGAATAATTGGATTTCAAACTGTGGCATATCAATTTAAAATAAATACATATCATACAAACCGATATTGAATTTTAAAGAGCTACAGTTAGTCAGTGACATGTTTCTACTGTCATAAATTTCCTTAATTCAAGTAGAAGTAAAAGTAAAAGCTGGTTGTGATTTTGAAATCTCTCAAGATATAAACTAAACAAAAAATTTTAAAACGTGCAAGTCATCCCATTAAATGTAGACTGTTACATAATTGCAGCCACGTCAATGGAAACTCTGTTGAGAATCCTTCACCTTGTAAACACACAAAGACTATCAGAATCTTTCACCTTGTAAAGACATAAAAACTAGCTAAATCAGTGGAAACCCTACTGATGCAACATCAAAACTGAAAATTTACTTCTACTTCTCATATATAAATATCTCAACGATTTATCAAAGTGCCCTAAAATTAGGCAGTTCCTGCAATCAAATGACATACATGAAATGGAGATGAAAATGTGGGTGAAAAGAACATCTTTATATAGTTTTTAATTTTTAATCCGAAGGTACAAAATGCGAAAATAACTGAGTAAAGTTCAACTCATTAGGCACTTTCTTTTTTTCTTTTTTTTTCAAGGTACGAAATGGCAAAAGAAGTCAATAAAGTTAGACTAACTTAATTTATTTTTTATTTTTATTTATGTGTTTCCATGTTAAGAGTGTTTTGGTCTTGGTCTTTTAGGAGTTGAAGGTGCTAAATGAGAAAAGAACTCAATAAAGTTCAACCAATTAGGTTTTTTAATATTAATTTTTTACTACTTTTAGGTTTTTTATATTTTTAATATTTTTTTAATTTTATGTGTGGAGTTTAAGAGTGTTTTGGATTTTTTAGTATTTAGAAAGTAAAAGTTTTATTTTTTATTTTTTATTTTTATAAAATGATATTAATAGTGTTTTGGTCTTTTTTTTTTTTAGCATTTATTTTGACTTTTTAACATTTAAAGAATAAAAGGTTATTATTCAATGTTCATAATATGAATCATTATTTGACCATTTCCACATGCAAAGGGAAGTATTCCAAAATTATAGTGTGAAATGTAGGTGACTTTGGTTTCAAACGTTTTGAAGTCAATATATGCATCTACATTTGAATAGATAGATTACTTTGAATATGTTAAAGGAGGGTTATTTGGTTGGCATGGGATAATAAGGGTTTTTCGAATTTGTGATATTAATGCATGTACATTGAATACGTGTGATTCAAAGCTTGAATGCTTTGAATGTAGTTATGTAGGTTTAGTATATTTTATTTTGATTATGTGAAAAGATGGTTACTTTGTTTTGATTATGTGAAAAGATGGTTACTTTGTTGCCATTGGCACTAAATACTAAACAAGTTTTTGGAAGTTATGATATTAATTCTAGTGTATGTGTGGTTTAAAGTTGACTGTAGTTAGTTAGGTTTAGTATTTTTTTATTTATTTTGTAGTTAAATATAATCTATTTGATTTTGATTATGGAAATTTATAAAAAGGTTTGTTTTTATTTATGTAAATTAATTTGTTTGGTTGGTAATGAAAATAGATTGTTTATTATTAATTTTTAATTTGAGGTTGTCTAGTTAATATGTTAGGGATGAGGTTGAGATGGAAAAAGAGTATAATAAAAAAACTAAAGAAATATTGTTAATTTTGCTTACTTGGATATTATGAAATGTGGTGATTTTAATATTTAGTGGGATAATTGTGTCTAAATTTTATATATTTTTAACCAATTTATTGACTTTCTAAATTAAAAGGTGTTATCTCTAATTCAAATATTTAGAACATATTATGAATATCACATCCTAATAAAGTTTTAATGCATAAATGAACACCATCACTCTAAAAAGAAAGTCAAAATGCAATGTAAAAATATGCACCTTAAATCCTAGAAATATGCATGGCTAGGCTGTTAAGATTTGGGATCATTAGTGGTGGTGGTGTACATTTTTATAATGCATCATGAAAAATGAAACACATAAATGCACAAATTGACCCTACAGAGGTTTGTACAATGCAAAAATGGACAATTTCACCTGAAAGAAGATTTCATGCAATGTATAAATGGAAAAATTGAACCTGAAAAATAAAATGTATAAATGCACACCTTCACCCAAAGGATAATGGATCATGAGGGGGTGAAAATGTAAATTTGTTCACCGATTCACCAACTACGCTCCTAGGAGGGTGAAGGTGTGGATAATTCACACGTCCTTACGAGGTTCCATGGTGCTAGGATTGGGGAGCACATGGAGGTCTCCATTCCATATAATAATTGTATGATTTTCAAGTCTAAATAGTTGCTACAAATTTGGGGTTGTTTTTATCTTCAAATGTGTTTGTTCCTTTCATAGAACCAATAACACTTATGATGTTTTTTGTTCTCAATAAAGTTAATCTTATTACTTGAAAAATTTTAAATACAAATATTGCACTTCTATGCATAGCATGTGTATGAATGATTATGCTTCTAGAAACTTTGATAGAGGTAACCTATTATATGGAAATTTGAATATCCACACATTTGTGGAAGCATTTCAAATCTCATAAATAATTGTAGGTGGTTAGTATTAAGCACAAATTGTTCATTTCAGGAACATTCTAATGACAAATATTTCTTTAGGAAAATAAAGACATCAAGATTTGTTATTATGCATTCAATATCTAGTATGTCTCTTAAACTAACAATTTCTTAATAATCTATAGAACTCAAAGACCACCAATTTCTCATCAAAGGATGCTTGCATTGGGACTATGTTTAGGGAGTGAACTAACATGTTGTCAAACTCACCCTCTTTCGAGTCACAAATAGTATAGTCCTCAAACAAAAAAAATCAACACGAGTAAATATCTACCATGATTCAATGACCATGCATGATTGAACAATGGTGGTAAGTATTCTCCCAATTATAAATAGCATTGGATTGTAAAAAATTTAATCACGGTATTGGACCAATGAGAACTCTAACTCTCTATATCACCATATTTTGACAACTAGAGGGAAATTGTAACATGTTTGCACATCCTTTCCTTGTAGTAAGTGACAAACACTCACCAACTCAACCATTGAAAAACTCAAGAGCATGGGAAATTACCACAACCAAGATATGATTGATGAAATTGGCCACTTCTAGAAAAAGAAAAGGAAATAATTGGCAATGATAGATTGAGCATGGGCATGAAGATTATGAAATTGGGGGATACAACCAGAAGGATTTGATAAGGAAGCATTCGCAAACAGCTTCAACTGTCCAAGACTAATGAATTCCTAATGAGGAAAATTTGGAACTTGTGTAAGACTATATTATACCTAGTTTGCATAACTATTTAGTTAGTTTAAATTCATATTATGTCTCTAAGAAAAAATATTTTCTGATGTTAAATTTGAAAAGTGTTTAAGAAGAACACTTGTCCTTGGTAATGGCTATTGTAAATTTTTTTTCCAAATAATATTAATGAATAACAATAACAATTGGGTGGCCATGAGAAGGGATACATATGACTTCGTGAGTCGGAAACAAAATCCTACTATCTAGGGAGAGAGATTACAAGTGTCAAGATTAAAAAATATAGAACTAACAACCTAAAATATAATCGGTGCTTCCAAGGCTATGGTTTTCCAATGAGAAGGAAAATGAGAGGGAAGACCTATGAAATCATTATTTATATGAGCATATGAGAGAAGGAATAATGCTGCAAAGTATGATGAGAAGTATTTTTGTGTGAACACTTGAGGCGTGTTAGGAAATTTCTATGAATTGTTTTTGAGTGAATTGATTTGGATACTGGTTATAAGAGTTCTTTGGTTGAATTAATATGTATAAAATCCATAATCCCACTAAACATCTTATGAGTATGGGTGTTAACACCCATACTCATAAGAACGTTATTGGGATTACGAATTTGCAGAGGAGGATGTTCATCCTTCTGGAGTCATAGTCCATGCATGGGGGTAAATTTCAAGCCAGTAAGTTTTGGTTGCTCAAAGTGTATGGTTGGGATGTACATGGACATCCCAACAATTGTTCCACAACTATTGCAAACCAGCTAGAAGAATTGTCACTATTTGTTATTTGAGTACATTTTCTTTAATAGTTCCTATTTGTTTAGTTGCCTCTTTTAATCTTGTTTACTCATTACACTAGTATAAAATGACAGAAAAGTGACGAGGTGGTCTGTCACATACCCATACCCCGATTATCATGCAGAATTAAAATTTCTTAAGGAACCCTTGTCCTTCTTTGAAATATAGGGCATGGTCATGAAAACACTCCTCAACATTCATGCTCTGATATACCATGTTGTCCATGAACCTGGTACCCATACATCTGACTAGTATGTGAAATAATTTAAAACTTATTATTTATTTCTCTTTAACACAGTCATGGGTCATGTAACATCCTTTAACATTCCTTCTTAGGCTTAAAACCACTATAACAATTGTTCCGCCATCAAAATATCCACTCTATAACCGAAAATGTCAATTTCGCACCGCCTCTTCCTCATTTTTCCCTACCTCCTTCTACCCTTCTGCCTTCCGCTGTGGAACCTGGGAATCGGAACATAATGTGCGACGGAGTCATTCAAACTCTTTCTTCCTTCCACCTTCTGCCCTTTCACCTTCTACTGTGAAACTTGGGAATTAGAAACATAATGTGCAATAGAGTCCTTTGAACCACTTTCCTCCATACAAATTACTCCTTCCTCCCTTCCTTCTTCTGCTGCGGAACTCGGGAATCAAAAAACCTGTGAAACGCTCACTTGTTTTTTGAATTTCTTCCTTCCAACTTTCGTTGTGGACCTCGAAAGTTTAAAACTCCATGAAATAATCATATTTTCCTTCGACCTCCCGCCTTCTGACTTCCACCTTTTATCCTTTCATTGCGGACCTTGGAAGTTAAAAAACCAAATTTTTTCCTTAATAATTTTTCCCTTTTTCTACCTCCTGCCTTCTTCCTTCCGTAGATGGATCCCGAGGTGTGGAAAACACACTTTTTTCTTAGAATACATGGTTATTTTTCCTCTTTCAACTTCCACCTTATGCAGGTGGATTCTTGGGTGTGGAAAATCAACATTCTCCCTTGTCCTTTTCCTGTTTTCCACCTTCCTCCTTCCACCTTTCGTAGGAATATCTTGGAGTGCAGAAAACCAACATTCTACTTTATTTCAACTACTCTCTTCCACCTCCCAGCTTACGCGTTCTGTAGGAAGATTCTAGGGTGTGGAAATGCGTAACTCAAATGCCTTCTGACTTTTAAACCAAGCCTCTATCCTCCATGATCATAAGAAAAATGCATTGAAATATATAAGGCATATACAAATACAAATACAGGGACATTTAATCTATAGTAAACTCTACTAAAATCATTATCAAGCATTCATCATATTCAATTCATTCATGAGAAAATACATTGCATAAATAATAATAACAGAGAATACATATCTTGAAGATGAAGTTGTCCCACAACTAGTTATGTCATTGCAATGTTCCACCCAACCATAGTCCAGTTATGCTCATCAATATCTCAACATAACTTCTACCCCCAAGCTGGGCACAATTTCCATAAGGAATTAGGGAACAACAGACTCACACATAGCTATATCGTATCACACACAATGAAGAAAAACTTCAGTTAGGTTTATTAGACTGTCAAGCCAAGCCAAGACATGGTTGGGTTTATCAGGATGCAGGAAATCAAGCCAAAACACTTATGGGTTTATCAGGATACACAGCCATGCCAGCTAACAGTTGGGTTTATAAGACTGCATACAGTCAAGCCAACATTTACATTAAGGACCATCCAAGCCAATAGATGGGTTTATCAAGCTACACATTCAACCCATCTCAATGTTGGGTTTATCAGGTTACTTGGATAAGCCAACATTCACAGTTTCGTGTATCAAGCTGTCCATCTATTGCAGATACAATTTTTTTCCCAAATTTTTGAAAATTTTGGACCCTCCTTTTGATTTTATCTTGCCTGGAAGTGTTTGGATTGCTGAACTTTGTTTTTCCCTCTGCTACATTTTGGATTGTTTGAAGTTGAACTGAGGTCAAACTGTTTTTCTTCTTTTCAGAAACTGCTTTTTGTCTATCAATGCTTTTGACTGTGGAGTTTAAAGTTTGATTTGAAAATGACACCCTTTTGATCTGAATGATTTCCTTCATCGCTATCGGAAGTCTATTTATGTTGAGTTGAAGCTTTAGTTCTCTTTGTCGTTGTTGTTTCAGAGGTGAAGTGAACTAATATTTCTATCGCCCAGCTGAAAAAACATTTCAGTTTATTTAAGTACTTAATGTTTGTTTTGATTTTACCGATGATCGTTGTCAGAAGTCAGTGAACAATGAATCGGGGCATTAGTTCTCTATGCTGCTGATGGATAGTTTTACTTTCGCCGATTCCGTGGAGTCTTGGTTTTATTTAAACACTTAACTTTGATTTGTTTTTGATGATTTTTTTTTGTCAGAAGCTTATTAAAGTTGAATCGGGATGGTAGTTCTCTACGCAGCTGCCGTTGCAGATGGTATGTAATGAACGTCTCGATGGACAGTTCTTATTTTCGTCGATGCGCCTTTATCTGTTGTTATTTGGACTGGTGACTATTTTATTTTATCACTTTCGGAGCATTAATATTCTAAGTCGCCACTGTTTCGGAGGGAAAATGGCAAACGTTTCGACGAATTAGTTCTTTTCCTTGCCGATTCCATGGTTGATTGCTTTTCATTATTTTTTGTTTCCTCGCTATCGGAACAGTTTATGACTTTGATTGAAAGTCGTAGTCTAATTGTTTTCCGCCATTGCAGCTGCGTAATGAATGGTTTGGCCGATGCTTTATGGTTAGTCCTTCTGCTCATTGATGCCATTGTTTTAGTGATTAGTGGTTCCGATCTCTGATGCCTGTACAACAGTTTTTAGTGTTTTATTTCGTCGACGTTTTATTTTTCCATGGAACCCTTAGTCTGTATGACTTCTATCGTTGTGGCGGCTTAGTGAACTAACCATCTGACATACAGTTTCTCCATTCTCCGATGCTCAATTCTACCCGATGTTGAGTGTTTTTCCCACCGGTGAGGGTTTTTTCCACCTTTTTTGTGTGTTTCTACTCTTTTTTTTCCATGGCGGTTTTCTCCGCGATGAAGAGCGCAGTTTGTGGTTTTGGATTGGTGGTTACTTTGTTATGATTCATGCTTTCATCGGAGGATTTCAAATTGGTTCAGATGCATCCTGGATTGAGACAGGGAGCCTGTTTTATTGGGCTTGTGATTTTAGTTTGGACAGTGGATTTAGCGGATTTCAGACCTAGTTTACAAGATTTCCTTTGCCTTATCTTTTCATGCATTAATATTGTTTATAGTTCATTTTACAGAATGCATGTATTGATACAGTTTGTGTTACTTTGTTAAATGCTAAATGCTCTAAAAATTTGATATGTTCATGACAGGATGATTGCTACAAAGAAGATATGGCTAAAGGACAAGGTAGAAGGGAGGCAGCAAGGAAAGAAGAAGTTGAAGCATAAAGAAGCAGAGATGTTGCCCAGGAAAAAGAAGAGAGTGAAGTTCTGAGATCAACAGGATCTCAAAAATACCAATGGATTACTGAGCAGAATCGATAGCAACAGAGGTCTAGGCTTGGGAAAAGTTCATCGGTTACCAATCTGGTCCCTTTTTATAAAGTGCTCTTAAAACTTAATCTGAAATGTAACGTATTGTATCAATCATGAGCACTCACAAAGAGACAAAAGGGTGGGTTTGAATGGTTGGGGGGAGCCCAAATGTCACCGAGGGGCAGCCCAAGAGTTTTTCTTGTAGTATAAGTATAGGAGAGTTAGATAGTGGGAAGGATTTTTCCCAGATAGAAGAACTATTTCCTTTTGCAATAAAGAATTACAAGTTTCCTGTTGGAGAAAGCTTGGTGGAAGATTTCAAATGCTGTGCTATGGATTTTTTGAATGTGAACTATTTCGTTTTCAGCTTGTGTCCATTAACTGTGAGATCATTCTAACTCTTTGAACCTATGTTCTTGTTATGAATGCGCTCTAGTTTATTCCATGAAATTTCCACTATGAGTAATGAAGGCTTTTCATAAACAATGAGCTATCTTGTTGTTCATATATCTATTAATGTTCATGTGTTTTGAAATAAGTAACAACTATCTGTGATTTTTCTCAATGCATGTGTAGAAATACATTACTCATTGATAAATGGTAATCTTGCTCCCTAGGAATAGGTTAGATAGTTAGTTTTAGTTTCTTACTATGTGTGATTTAGATGTGAGTGAGTTAAGACAAGAGGTAAGAACCTACCCATCACATTGTGACCACTCCTCGTATTCTCTATCAATCTGCATTCTTAGATAGGCACTTGCATATCATACTTAAATTCAAAAAACTAAAATATACACGGTGGATCGGGACGTAACCGGTAAAACCTTTTATTTTGTTATTTAACCTATGGTAGCCGGACCGTAAACCATACGGATTCCCCATACCAAACAATAACGGGTTAGTTGGGAACGTTTACTGGGGAGAATCCCTAACTGTTGTTACCACCAAATTTCTAGGCATCAACACCATCCAACGATCACACATCGCCAAATGCACAACAAGACACAGCCAATCCAACTACCAATTGGGTTTATCAGGCTTGTCATCCAAGCCAATTTTCGATTGGGTTTATCAGGCTACCCAGCCAAGCCAATATACCATTAGGTTTATCAGGTTGTCAGACAAGCCAATCTATGTTTGGTTTTATCAAGATGCTAAGGCAGTGGAAAGGAAGAATGGATAAGATAGTGGCTCATTCAAGAGCTAGGGACTCCTTGACAATATTTATCTAGCCTGGCGTCCACAATACCTACACACCCAACACAAGGAAGCACCTCCTTCTTTGCTCCATAGTCCCTCGGGATATTCCTTCCTTTCTAGTTCCCTTCAGGGTGTGTATAGAAAATTCACCATCCACTCTTATCTTTTCATGGCGTTCCTCTCTGCACTAGGTTTATCAATCCCATTCAACGTCTCTTCTACTACTAAGTCTTGCATGCAGTTTAGACCCAAACCAGGGTGGACATCACAACAAACCATAAGGAGACACAACAACAGGCTCCACTCTATAACATAGAGAAAGAGGATTTCATACCACTTTGTAGTTCATAATAACTCTGTAACCCATCCACCAAGGTCTCGAAAAAGGAAAATACTTCCAGAACAACCCGTTTCGCGACTCAGGAGAGTGAACAATGCAGAATGAACCCTGATGCTCGATTCATGATCGGAATAAAAATACCAACGCCATTTAGGTGAAAGAAATATGACAGAATTGCATGCATCCCTATGATTACATGCTTCAAAAGAAAGAACGTAGCATCCCATACTGTAGGCTGCAGGAAGGATCAGTCACAAAACTGACTATCATTCCTTGCTCTTCCTAAGACATTAACTACCTCAACTGCTCTTCTGGAAGAATTGAATGGTTGAGTGCAAACAACAAAAATGTAGTTGACAGTTTATGGGTTCCCCCATTGACATCTTTTATCACCCTATTGGATCGAGAGTTTAACTAGCTCCTCCCTATTCCTTGTGAAATCATGCCCCCATCTCTTACATTAGTAGGCATAGCTAGTTCTAGTATTTTATTAAATTGTGTATTTACATGATAAAATCAAAATGTGTTGTGCTTGACTAGCACTATAACCATAGGCATCAACCTTTATCACCTATAGACAAAACACCAAATCAATGTGAGGGCCTTGCCCTTGAGCTCCTTGCCATGATTTACATACAATATATACATCATGTACAATTTCAATACCATGGGGTCAAAACTGAGGTGTTACATTCCCCTCCCCTTTTGGGTCAAAACCGAGGTATTACATTCCCCTCCCCCTTCATTAGAACTGTCCTCAGTGCTTTACAAAATTGAAAAAAATTGGATGTGGCAATCGCATGACATACTCTAGCACCCATGTAGCCTCATTAGGACCGTAGTGCTTCCACTACACCTTTACTTGTCCAATTGCTCGATTTCAAAGCACTGTGACCTTCATGTCGAGGATGCGCAATGGCTCAATTTAGAACTCTCCCTCGGTTTTCACCTAAATCAGATCCCAATTTATCACATGGTTAGGATCATATACATATTTCTTAAGAAAAGAAACATGAAAAACATTATGAGCTCTAGTGCTATCAGGAAATGCAAGTATATATGCAACTGACCCTAACCTTTCAAGCACTTCAAAAGGACTACAATATCTAGGTGAGAACTTGGAACAACTTCCAAGCTTCAAGGAACTCTTCCCTGCCCTCACTCTAAGATAAACATGATCCCCAACATAGAACTTCTAAACATATTCTGATGTATATTACCATTATATGTTGTTTTACCCCCATTGAGGATGTGTGTTACCCCTTTATGGGACGTATGAATTGTGTCTAGACCTTGAGGTACAACCTCGATTGTAATTCAGGGCAATAGTCCCCTATGTAACATCATGTAATATGTACTTGTAGTCTGTCTAGGAGAAGTGGGCCCCATCTAAGATGACATGTAGGCTCGAATGTTATATTTGGTTAATGACTTTAAACAGTGTAAATAGGGAATCTATCTCCCTCATTTATACACACCACGCACACTCTCTAATGTGCATGAGAGAGAGACATAGTTCGACGAGGAGAGAAAGATAGATGTTGAACATTTCTTATTATGCCTTTTGATCATCTTACTCTTCTGGAGAAGTTTGTGGGGTTTTCTCCTTTATGGTTTCCCTGATGAAAACATTTGTGTCTTGCGTATATTTTATATCTTATGCATTTTTTTGTACTTGTTGTTCTTTCAGATAAATATCCTAGAGAATCTAATCATATCTTAAGAAAAACTAACATGGTATTAGAGCTTCTCTAAAAGAAGGTACTATGCAACTGCGGGAACTAGGGTTTCCTAGTTGAAGGTGTTCTCTCCACAGATCATCAAGAAAAGAGGGATAGCATAACTCGCCTCACTAGGGAGAATATTTTGTTGGTAGCAGTTTCTAAATTAGAAAATTTTCACTGTGCAACTGAAATACAGCTACAATGGTAGCTAATGGAAATTAGGGTTTCATGGTTGAAAACCCTAGAAGATTGAATCTAATCATTCTATAACTTTTGCTATAAAACAATATTGGAGGAGGATTTGTTGTACAGGATTACACACCTAATAACCATAGGTCTGGGGTTACCAACATACTCAATTAACTTGCAGACAATTGACTTCTAGAGTGCAGTAAAGGAAATAAGAGGATAAGAAATACTTACTCGATTAAAGAAGGTCGATCCTTGCTAGTCCTCTTCCGTTCTGCTTCTTCTCCAAAGTCTTCAAGGTTGCTCCTCTTTCACCTGTCAAGAGTCAATCTTCCAGATACAAGATGATTCATATATATATAAGCAGGTTAGATAAATCATATATAAAATGCAGAAACATAAACATTTATCAAACCAAGATACATGAAACACATATGGAAGAAGGATTCTCTTTATTATCAACAATGGAAAGAGTTCATATTACAATCCAACGCCTGAGACAAGGACTCCTCTGCAACCAAAGGATTCTGAGTTCCACCGCTCCAAAGACTTATGTATAAAATCCACCAGCATGAATTTGCTCTCCAAGTCTATATATCCAACACCCTCCCTAAGGCCTGTATTTATATGGATGAAATAAGGCAGTTTCGAAGGTTGAGGAGGTTGAGACAGTTAAGCAGATTAAGGTAAATGGCTTAACTAATATCAAGTAATTGCGTGTTTTATTTTTAAATGTCAAGGGACATATTCACGGGTATGGAGAAGGACAACCCGCGAATGATCCGCGAGTTTCTATAAGAGCAACCCGCGAATACATCCATCCGCAACTTGCAACAACCGACACTCATGAATGATCCGCGAGTTGCATATATGGAGAGTCGCGAACACAACTTAACATAGCAATATGGCAAAGTAACCAGCTGGATGGAGGAGGAATGTATTGTATAGTAAACCAATCTATAGTGTATTGGGAAAACCTCTATCCATAGATGTCCTTTTGTGTGCCAACATGAGGGATTTCGGCACTCGGACGGAGAGGTGCCATAAGGGCGAGGAGTCCTATAAAGGGATAGCTTGTAAAAAAAGATTCAGAAGAAGCTCTATTTGGTGTGAAAAATAGCTAAGAGGATACCCTTGAACCTGAAACAGTGGTGGCATGATTACCAAAGGATGACAAAGGCATATAAAGATGATACTCATGAAATAAGGGCCCTAGCCACGAAAGAACAATGGTAGAGACAAGGGACTAATGGATTAGAATACCATAGTCCATGGAAAAATGTTGAGTACGAAGGTTAATGTGGAGTGAAAAGATGCCAACATGTGTTGGAAATAACAAAACCACCCTATTGGAGCAACAACACTTTGTAAAAAGTGATAAACCTATTCCAAGGCACAAAAAGTATGGTATTAGTTGATTGACATTTCAAACTATAGAAAAAGACCCACTTTATGAAATATGATTTCTATAAATAGGTTGAAAATTAAAACAAATCTCACCATTTGAACTTTTGAGCCATAAAAAGCAAATTTACCCTCTACCTTTGATCGATCATTGTGGACAATTGGACCATCGAAATCGGAATCCGTCAGCTTCAGGTAATTCTACACCCTAAGCTCATCAAATTGATCCAAGCAAATGTTAAGTTTAATTGTGAATTCAATATTTAACAACAACCTAAACTATAGCAGTGCGCATTCGTGGGTTGCTAAGAGAGAAACTCATGAATACGCATTATATTCATGGGTTTCCTAACTAGACAGCCGCGAATGATCCGCGACATGCCTTAATAGACAGTCGCGAATACTGTGCAGTGGGAAAAAACTTTAAAAATATGCAAGATTTTTAAATTTTGATATGAACATACTGAATCCAATGACTTGTATTTTCCAGGTAAAATATTGTTCTGGAATGGAGGGAAAGGGAGCACGAAATAATGGATCATGCGACGCTCCAAAGTGTGCCCACCGTACAAGCATTGAGGACTAGTGGGATGCTGAAATTCTTTTGTACATCACCCATGCAGGCCAATGTCCGCATACTTGAGTTCATGGTCAATTACTGGGATCATGAGATGGGGATGTTCAATCTTCAAGGTGAAACCTTAGAGCTTATCGTGGAAGACATATATTTCATTACCGGGTTGTCACGACGGGGAGCACCGATGAACTTGGAGGGCACTGGCAGGGGCGGTGACCTCTTAAGTGTCCAGAACTATGTAGATATATTATGTACACTAGGTACTTAGATGAGAGGAACCAGTGTTCTAATTACAGACATCCAGGATTTTACTCTCTAGGTATTAGCTAGTACCATTGTGAGACTTGCAGGATCAACAGGGTTGCATATGGCCACCAGGAACCAAATGAGGGTGGCAGTTGACTGTTTTAGAGGTGCTCTCTATGATTGGTACTCGGGAGTTTCCCCCATTATGAGGAGGCAACTATCCGACTGCAAGAGGGGAAGACGCAATAATTTTGGCTATGCAAGTATATTAGTGGCGTTCTTCTTCGAGAGAGTACCAGCCATGAGCCCTGCCATACCACTACAGGTCAGATCTCCACGTCAGCCAAGGCTGAGCCGGTGGGGAGACATCTTCCTCCGTCAAGGAGGAGGAGACATAGTACACAGCGTATATGATGCTGAATTTTATACTTGGTGGGAACGACAGCTACTGGCCCTGGAGCAGTTTCCATACACCGAGATGGATTTTCGAGGTGACCCCGACCTTGTCCTCCCTCTAGGAGGAATATGGGGTGAGCTAGGTAAGTAATTTTTAATTTTTTATCATTATCAAATTTTTATGAATTTTTCAAATGATAGATATATACATATGTACAAGTCTTAATCCTATTCATGTGTCAAAATGTAGATATTGGACCAATCCGCCCTGAAGGGCACCCTCGTATGTTCGTGCGTCCTGTCGTGGGTGAGGATCACGAATTGATCCGAGTACTAGACGGGAAGCTGGACAGGCTAACCTAATGAGTACCGACCATACAGATAGAGCATATCCCTGCAGCCATGCAGGAGTTCATAGTTGGGGTTCCACCGGTTTGGCTACGTCTTTTCAGACAAGTGGCTAGAGCAGTGCTCGTATATAGAGATGCGGTGGAGGCTGCCAAAGCCGAGGAGGCTGAGGAAGCCAGGGTGCATAGAGATCATGGGGACCAAGGTGGTCCCAGTGGCCAGGGTGGTCCAGCTTAGTTCTAGGGCATTTTGATGGACTATGATCCATATTTTTTGTACATTTTGTATATGACGGGATCTAAGGATCAGACTTGACCTATCTACAGACATATATTTTACATATATATATTGATGTTGGTTGTCGGCTTATTTACAAGTGTTCTTTATATGTTTGTTGTATATTTTTATGAAATGTGTGTGAGATGCCAATCCAAAATGTAATTAGCATATGCATCAATCAATGAATTTTGGTTTCGTGGAATATGATTGAAAGTAATAACCTCAAAATGTCTTTCCAATAAACGAATTTGCATGAACTGATGTAATAAGATAGGATTTCGTACCTGATAAGCTCGATTGAGCTGGGAAACCACCAACTGAGAATCCAAATGGACCTCAAGCTGGGTGATTCCACGTGACAAAGCATCCCATAGGAGCTCAATTACAGCCCTATACTCAACAACATTATTAGAAGCAGGACCTAGACAAGCACCTCTCGTGGCAACAAGCTGTCCTGAGGGAGAATAGATAACCCATGCTGCCGAAGCCAGGTTACAAGTGTGATGGCTGGCACCATCAGCAAAACCTATATACATGTCGGAAGACATCTGCAACAACTAGTAGATAAACAAAACTGACAACCTAATGTACATAAAAAATACATACACTAAAATACAAGAAAAAGTGCTAAGCCTAAGCGTAGTACTTCTTCAGGTAGAGCCCATTTCTAGGCTCAAGCAGCTTATTCCCATCATAATCAACTAATTCATATGCACCCTTACTTAATACCTTCGACACGACATAGGGTCCTAACCACATAGCCTTGAATTTTCCTGTCCCCAAAGGTTCTTTATCTTGGTCCCAAAGCAAGACAAGTTCCCCCTCAGAGAAAACCCTAGGTTTGACCATTTTATCATATTGAGATTTAAACCTATTTTTATGAGCTTGATTAGCAGTCAACGCATCTCTACGTTGTTCATCAAGGTGTTCTAAATGTACCAGACGTTCCGCAAGCTCAGTCGTATCCGGTAATACATGAATGGTTATCTTCAAAGATGGGATTTCGCATTCAATCGAAGTAACTGCTTCCACCCCATGAACGATTTGGAAAGGGGAGAAACCCGTAGCAGTCTTTACGTTAGTTCTATAGGCCCAAAGAGAAGGATATAACATGATGTGCCAATTAGAATGGGTTGCATCAATTGTCCGTTTAAGGATAGTTTTTAAAGTCTTGTTAACAGCCTCAACCTGACCATTTGCTTGCGGATAGAATGGAGAAGAATGTTCTTGTCTAAATCCAAGCATGGTAGTCAGTTCCGTCGTCATGTTATTTTGAAAATGACTGCCATGGTCAGTGACAATCACTTTGGGAATACCAAACCTTGCAATAATCTGATTGAAAACAAAGAAAGCTGCTATGTCCCCGTCGGCTTTGAAAGTAGGCGTTGCCCCTGCCCATTTCGTAAAATAGTCAACAACTACAATGATGTATTTATGCCCCCCAACCGAGACTGGGTTTCATGTCACGTAATCAATCCCCCATTTCATGAAGGGGCCTACCGAGACAACGGGAAATAACAGAGCAGGATGCGACCGCATCTTCCTGGTGTAAAGCTGACATGGATGACAGCGCTTCACTGCTTCCACACAATATTTAAAGATCGTGGGCCAGAAATAACCGGCACGCAATATCTTCTGGGCCGTTTCTAACCCAGATAAATGACCCCCACATGCTCTGCTATGGGAATCATTTAGGACAATCTTCGCTTCCTCATGAGTAAGGCAGCGACGCAAGACGGAATCTACCCCTCATCGATATAATGTATCTCCTATAATGAGGTAGTTCTTGGCATGAAGGCGTAACTTACATCGTTCCTCCCTAGAGGAAGTGGCAGGATACTTCAAATTCTAGAGATATATAAGAATATCTCCATACCAAGGATCAGAGGTGGATATCAAGAAGATGTGCTCATCTGGGAATGAGTCATCCTCAACCGCTACATTTTCTTTAGTGGGAAATTCTACTATAAGCTCAGCAAAAACTAAGGACTTATTAGAATTAGCGGACAAGAAATCCAGGTCAAACTCCTGGAGAATGACTATCCATTTGTTAAATTTTCCCCCAAAAATCCGTCGGGATAAAACATATTGGAACAGATTCACATCCGCCACTACTGTAGTGGTCCTCAGTAAAATGTAGTGACATAACCTCTGTACAGCGTAAACAGATGCTAAGGATAATTTCTCGACATGGGAGTATCTAAGCTCAGGTTCGGCCAAAGCACGGCTAAGATAATAAAAGACATGCTCAACGAGCTTATCGTCCTCCTGGACTAGTACTACCCCAATGGTCGACTCCGACGTGGCCAGATATAATATAAAATCCCTAGAATAATCTGGTGGACGTAATAAAGGTGCCGACAGCAAAGATTTTTTCAATGCCTCAAATGCAAGTTGTGCAGTTTCATCCCATACAAATGGAGTGTCTTGTTTGAGCAAGCGCATGAAACCTTTAGTGATCTTGGCATAATTAACAATAAAACGTCGAAGGAAATTAGACTTTCCTTGCAGGCTTTGAAGTTGCCTGAGAGAACGAGGAGGAGGTAGATTTACAATGGCCTCAACTTTCAATGGATCCACCTGGATGCCTCTACTAGAGACAATGAACCTGAGTAATCTTCCTGACTCGACGCAGAATACACACTTGTGGGGATTCAAGCAAATTTTATAATATCTGCATCTCTCAAATATTAACCGTAAATGATCTAGATGTTGGATCCTCTTGCGAGAATGAGCAGGCAGATCATCAAGGTATGGTTCGACAATGGCTTTAATGTCATGAAAATCAAAGTTCATAGCCCGTTGAAAGGTTTCCCCAGCATTTTTCAATCCAAAGGGCATTTTCTTATACGCAAATGTACACCAAGGACAAATGAAAGCAGTTTTATGTTGGTCTTCCAGTTTAATTTGGATTTGATTGTAGCCGGAGAAACCATCCATAAACGAAAACACCTCACTTCCCGCACATGCATCTATGATCTGGTCAATAAATGGTGTGGGGTAGTTGTCCTTAGGACAGGCTTTATTGAGGTCTCTAAATTCTGTACAAACACGAATAGTCACTTGCTTTTTATCAACAGGAACAGGGTTGGACACCCATTCAGTCAAATCTATGGGATATATGAAGCTATCTTTCAACAGCTTTTCAACTTCTGCCTTCACAGTCGCCTCTTTACGCGGGTTCACGGGTCTTTAATTTTGCCGAACTGGCTTGGCATCAGGATAGGTTTGAGTTTCATGTTCAACAATAGATGGATCTATGCCTAGCATCTCCTCATATGACCAAGCAAAGATATCATGAAATTCCTTAAAAAGGGTAGTGTAGATAGCAATCTCCTCAGGAGAGCAGTTTGCACCTATATAGATGTTTTCCATGACATTTGGGTTCACAAAGATGTTAATAGGTATAGTGGCGGAAATGTTTGCCATATTCCCCTCAGCAAACATTCCTTCCCTAGGCAAAGGGTTGATAGGTATATCAACATCTTCTGATAGTCTCACGTGAAACTCTTGGTTTTCTATTCTTCTTAGTTCTGGAAGAAAATAGGATCAATGATGAATATCCTCACAAATCTTATCATGTCCACTCATGGCTTCCAGAATAGCTTCATCGAAAGGTAAAACAGTGTCTAAGCAATCTATAGAATGTGAAGAGTTTTCCGCCCATGCAGGAAAATAGACTTCTTCCAGATCATCCAAGACTATTAGAGGATCTAGAAAGGGATCAACAGTGGCTTGAGTGATAGCTTGATAAGCCACCTCCACTGCCGATAAGGGCACTTCCGGTTCATGGGGGGTTGGGAGGACCCAAGGATCAGTCCTATCAACAACCGTAGCAATGGACTTCTCCACACTAGTAGAACCAATATAATTTACCAGGGCTGGAAGATCAAATGTGCCCATCAATGATGTGTACATTCCAGCCCCCAAGCTCTGTGCAGCAGGTTTTACCTGATCAACCAATGGCACAGCGAACTCATTTGACTCTAAACGACCTTTTCGAGTAAAATCAAGTTGATCAATAGTAACCAACTTGCCCTCATGTGGAAAAACCACTACACGAAAAATGGCCGACGCAACAGCAGACATCACATAAGTCCAATTCCTTCCCAAAAGCAAATTGTAGTCCAAAGGAGCATCAATCACTTCTACTTCAACAGACACTGCTTTTCCTGCCAACTTAATCTCAAAAGCCGGCAGGATACCATGTGGACGGAAGGATCTTCCATCAAAAGCATTAAGTAAAGTGTTTGATGGGACCAGCTCTGGGGATCCAAGAGATTTCCAATAGGCCAAGCACATAACACATGTAGAGGCCCCCTCATCAACAAATGCTCTTCCAATGATCTTACCACCATGGACGACATCTATTTATAGGGCTACATGGTAAGGCAGGTGAATTTTAACATCAGAAAAATGAAATTTCACCGTGAGACTCAAAGAGTCCATGCTGCCTAAAGCTGCTAAGAGGGCATCCCGCTGAGCGGGACAACTCTGTAACACCTCCAAAGCTGATATTGCACACGGGGTTTGAGCTAAGTCTTCAACCATGGAGTAGTTGGAAGCAGCCCTAGCATTAAGGTTATGCAAGTTATTCTTAAAGACACCTTTGGGTATCTTTGGCATTATTTCAGCAGGTTTCTCTATTGTGAGAGGGTTGGAAGGTTCACCTACAACTTTACCCTTCTCAGGAGTCTCTTTCTCATAGTTTTTGTTCCTCATCTGCAAAAAAGTCGAATATCGAAACATGTTGATATAGTTTGGGTCAGGGGCAGCTTGAGTTCCCCCTGCTATGTTAGAAGCTGAAGCAGAGTTCTGTCCTTGGGGAAAAGGATCCTTCAGGACAGCCGGTTGTTGAGCTTTAAGCAGCTTCTGGGCTTGATCCATAAGGGGAAAAAGGTGAGTAAGGTGGTCCTCTTGGCACAACTTACAAGGGAACTTGACCTTCTTCTTTTCTTTTTTTCCCCCATCAGCATTGTTTGTGGGCTTTTGCTTTTTTTGGTTTCCCTCTCCCTTCTTACCTTTCTTTTTCTTCCCACCGGGCTGCTGATTTCCCTTCTGAGAGGTTTGTGCAAATACATTTTCATTCTGGGGAGAGGGGGTAGTCTTTGCTGCCTCCGCCATAGACTTTTTGACAGACAATTGGTGAATTTTTTTAGTCAAAGACTCTACAGTGGGAGAGTTAACGGATCCAACCACACCATCGGCATGGGGTCCAGGATTAGGCTTCTCTGCCTCATGCGAAGGCCTCGGTGCCTCAAGGATGATCTCATACAAGATCCCAGATTGTGAATAAATCAAATCCAACTGCTGGGCCCTGAGTATGGCTTCTTCTTCATTCATTACTCCTGATGTGGAAACATCCTTAGATATGTATGGTAACAGTGATTTAAGAAACCACTCTAACAGAAACTTAGGAGGAATGGTGGCTTTGATAAGGCTCTTTCACCTCCTCCACTCTTGGATATGATCTGAGATGTGGGTAGCCTTGTTTTGTATAAAAGTATACAACAAGTCCGTTCCAAAATCATATCGGACCAGAAGCTGAAAGTGGCTGAGAAAAGCACTAGCCAAGTCCCAGAAACTACTAAAAGCAGCAGAAGGCAATTCGATGTACCATTTTGCCGCAATACCTATCAAGGTCCTCTAGAACAGCCTCAACCTCACTGAATCTTCATTCAGCGAATTTTAAGAACACCATAAATGGAAGGTGGTGGCATGTGCCCCAGGATATTCACCAGCTTTACCTTCGAACTTAGGGATGTCCGATGGCAATTTGGTGGGAACAGGTGGCCATAAGGGGTCATGCCTCACCGGGTCATTCATCAATTTGGACAAGTTTGGCAAGTTCAAAGTTGCCAGGAATGGAAGTTTGGGCCTAACCGGGGCACTAAATGTGCGAGCTTGGGGATTAGAGGGACCTACCCCCGAATGCCCATGGGAAAAAGTGGGGTTGCCCCCAGCCACCGGTTGTGAAGTGGGAAGGTTTCTTTGAAACGGATTCCATCCGTAAGCCACAAGATTGTGTGTGGGAGGTGCAATGTAAGAAGTTCGGGCCGTCCCCATAGAAGCAGGGGTCTGAAAGACAGGAGCAAGTATCCCTCTGCTAAACAACGAAAAAGGAGAGCTCGTGTATGGGACCGAAATAGGGGTTTGGAAGCTTTTCCCATAAGAGGTGTTGCTCCCAAACTGCACTCCTACATAGGAAGGAGATGGACCTACGTATGGACTGGATGGGGGAATGTGCCCCCCATTCCAAGGAAATCCTTGGACATATGCCGAGGATCCTACCGGACCACTCTGGGTAGTATAGGGAAAGGAAGAAGGAATGGTAGGTATATTGGGGATCCCAGTAACCATGTCACCAAAAGTACCTCCTAGTTTTGAGTGAACCGGTGGTTGAACCACCCGGCTCGCTGGAGTCAAAGGTGTAGAAGGTAAACTAGATCTAGGGGCACTTACCGAGGGAGGTAGTACCCCTTCAACCGGAAGGGTTGAGGTGAACACAAAAGGACTTTCTTCCGCAGAAGACATGATCCGACCCACAGGGACACCTAACACTGGTGAATCAAAAGGTCTACCCTAAACGATCACAGGATCGTTTAAATCAGTCAAGGGGGTGTTAAAGTTTCTTGCAAACTTGTCAGTCTACAATTCTTCTATCTCGATTGTATCAAGATCAAAACGATTAGCAATGAGTTCTGGTTCACCAAGAACTTCATTTATTCCTACAGGTTCAAATGAACCGTCTGTGTCTAATCTCCGCCTTTGGGGTAAAGGTGGAGGCTCCAATGTGGTGATAGGAGGAAGGTTTCTCAACCTTCTTGACCTTCTAACAGGTTGGTCCTCTATAATTTGACAAATCACACCCTAAGGCCAACTAAACACAGGCAAAACCACAAAGCATACACTATAAAATTCCTAAAGCCTCAAGCAATCAAACCAAGGTAAAAGATATACTTTCCCGAAGAAAGCTAATGAACGATTACTTGGCGTCCTTGAAGTGGTTCTTAGGCACAAGCGGAGGAATCACCCACCGCCCTCCTACACTTTCAACAAGGTTTACCTTCCAAGCCCGTTCAAGGTGAACCAGAAATAACCTTCCGGTTTACCTAGGTATGAACCCTAAAAGACAAGAGACTAAAGGCTACCTTGGCAATACCAATAGTCTGGGGGGACAGTCGCAAGCCGAACTCGTACGCATGGGTAGGGTAGCTGAGCCCGAAACTCTGTCTAAGACAGAATCCCCAGATGCGCAAAAGTCCAGAGTTATGCTTTGACAAGGATTCGGAGGCTTATCTCCTATGTCCAATCCTCCACGCGGCCTCGTGCTTAACTCCTGTTTGAGAGGAGATTCCCAGATACAGTGATAAATTCAAGGATTTACCTAAAGAAAATTCTTCTACGTCTGAGTTTTATAACTTGCGGGAAGTTTACACTTCCTAGCCCACAAGTCTAGCCTAAGCTAGTAGGTGAAAGGCCCCTAAAAAAAAAAACTTACTAGTAAATTTTAATTTATGCGTTCATTTTAAAGGGTTGTTTCTTACTCAAGAGGAAATGGAATGGTATACTTTATGGTTTTTTGACTCAAACAAGAAATAAATGAAAATAAAGGTGTATTCAAAGCAAAATTACCATTATAAAAGCAAACTTCTTTTTATTTTTTGCAAATATATATTGATGAACTGAATGCAACGATGAAAGAAAATAAGCCTATATTTTTTGTAGCTTTTGAGGTTATATTTTTAAATTGAAATAAACACTACTTATGCAAAAAACAAAATGCAAAAGCTTGACAATGTTTTCTTTTCACTTTTAAAAATACTCAAAATTCTACTATGCGCCTACAATGCACTGTACTTGAGCAAACTTGGATCAAATAAACTATCTAAAAGCAACAAACTAAAGCAAACAAGCTGACAGAACCAAAAGGCAACCAACAAAGGAAGGCTAGGAACCCTAGCTTGGGTGCACACAATGACACAAAGCACTGTAGACTTGTAAAGGAAAGTGACAACCAGCCACTGTCAAAAGACAGACTGGAAAAAACAGAGCCCAAGACCCTGATCACTGATCTGGATAGAGACACTTTAACCTAGAACCCAAACAGGCCAAGCTACTTCATCATGCAAACAGGAAATAAGCCTAGCAAAAGAAACTCAAGGGCTTTCGAAAAAGCAGGAAGTGTGATCACCAATAGTATCCAGACAAGCTACACAACATCATAAAGAAAATCCACTCAGAAACAGGGATTACCCAAAGAAAATAACAAGCAAACTTTAATTTAAAAATCCCTACTTCCAGGAATATTCGCGACTGTCTATAAGTGCAACCCACGGATGACCCGCAACTGTTCGGTACAGCAACCCGCGAATGCAAGATTTTATTTGCGACTGTTCAGAAGAGCAACTCACGAATAGCTATAAGATTTTTCTCAAAAAGCAAGAAAAATTCCAAAGACTTTCAAATACTGAGGCAAATAATAAATAGGATAAAATATCACACACAGACTTCCAAGCAAAGACTGGTCAGGGGGACAGAAACAACCTACAGCAGTCAAGGCTCCCCAGCGGAGTCGCCAGTTCTGTTGTACAGGATTACACACCTAATAACCATAGGTCTGGGGTTACCAACATACTCAATTAAATTGCAGACAATTGACTTCTGGAGTGCAGTAAAGGAAATAGGAGGATAAGAAAGACTTACTCAATTAACGAAGGTCGATCCTTGCTAGTCCTCTTCCGTTCTGCTTCTTCTCCAAAGTCTTCAAGGTTGCTCCTCTTTCACCTGTCAAGAGTCAATCTTCCAGATACAAGATGATTCATATATATATAAGCAGGTTAGATAAATCATATATAAAATGCAAAAACATAAACATTTATCAAACCAAGATACATGAAACACATATGGAAGAAGGATTCTCTTTATTATCAACAATGGAAAGAGTTCAGATTACAACCCAACGCCTGAGACAAGGACTCCTCTGCAACCAAAGGATTTTGAGTTCCACTGCTCCAAAGACTTCTGTATAAAATCAACCAGCATGACTTTTCTCTCCAAGTCTATATATCCAACACCCTCCCCAAGGCCTGTATTTATATGGATGAAATAAGGCAGTTTCAAAGGTTGAGGAGGTTGATACAGTTAAGCAGATTAAGGTAAATGGCTTAACTAATCTCAAGTAATCACGTGTTTTATTTTTAAATGTCAAGGGACATATTCGCGGGTATGGACAAGGACAACCCGCGAATGATCCGCGAGTTGCTATAAGAGCAACCCACGAATACATCCATCCGCGACTTGCAACAACCGACACTCGCGAATGATCTGCGAGTTGCATATATGGAGAGTCGTGAATACAACTTAACATAGAAAAATGGCAAAGTAACCAGCTGGATGGAGGAGGAATGTATTGTATAGTAAACCAATCTATAGTGTATTGGGCAAACCTCTATCCATAGATGTCCTTTTGTGTGCCAACATGAGGGATGTCAACACTCGGACGGAGAGGTGCCATTCAGGTGTATAACAGGATTTGAAGCCGAAACGTTTACAGACTTGAGAGAAATTATTTATGTACCTTGTGCAAACATTTCAGCCTCAGATTCACTATACTTCAGGAGATATGGTTCCTCCAAATTAGGGTTCCAGCCTCCTCCATAATACAGTCATAAAGAGGTGACCTAGGGATATTTTCTACATCTATGGTTAGGAAGGTCCAGACAAAATTCATAAGATGTTGTAGGTAGGGCACAGACTTTAGTTTCTATGGTATGCTTTTGAGACCCAAAATGTGAAATAGTGACACATGGCAGTCCATACAAGTTTTCTATAAAATGAAAAGTCCCCAAAAAAGTCACCTTGGGAAACTCAACATAAGTCCCTCTTGGAGAATATATTTCTTCTCTAACCTATTGGATTGTAAAGAATACATATTAGGATATCTCTGTGATATGTTTCATACTGTAATGATCTGAAACGTCATAGATACATCATAATCAATTTTAGACATTTTTGTAGAAGAAATTGGAAAACTAGGGGAGCTTCCCACCACTATTTTTAGAAAAGGAGTACATTGGACAACTCTTCTTGAAAAGGGCAATATTTCTTCTCAATCTGAAGTTTGAAATTCCAAGTTTAAAAAATTAGGTTTCTCTAACAAACCCCAGGTCAGCCACATCCGAAACGAGGTTGGACACCTCAAATCGATAATATATGAATCTTTACTATTTACATTTAAGTTTTTTATTTCAAAATGACTAATAACACCCAAGTTGATGACAAGCTTGGTGAAGCTGACAACATTCGAGTATGAAAGTATAGGGCCTCTATGATCCTTAAATAAAATGACTTGGATCCTTATTTCAGTAAGGAAGTTCTAAGATCCAAACGGAGTTGGGGCTAAGGCTAGAGCCAACATAATCATTGTAGATTCTATTAGAGATCATCGCATCCCTCATGTGTCATCCTTAAAGACACCAGAAGGAAGTGTTTGATGCTATGGCGAAGCAATCGAAGAAGAAGAAGAGATTGTTATAATCTCTGTGAATGGCCTCCCAAGATCATGGGGTTCATTCTCTCTAAAAACGCGTTCCAAAAGGAAGTTGATTACCTTCAGTGGACTCCGGGAAGAGTGCACACAAGAAGAAGCTCAACTCATAATAAAAGAAGAGAATATGGGAGAAACTAAAGATCAAGCTCTCACGATTCGAAGAAGATCCCTCAAGTGATGAGGAATATGAAGGAATCAACTCATGAAGAACCTCTTATCCATCCTACCATTTGGATAAAAAATGATTAAGTTGAAGGCTCAATAAGGAGTCTACTCACCAAACAAATAAACATAAGTATTCAACTCTCATTTCATGATTTTTTGGTCGACCATTTGGCTATATTCAGTTGATGTGCTATGCATGTTTGAGTATTTGCATTTATACTACTGAATTGCACATGATGGGTAAGAAGTCAATGATGTTGTACAACATCCCATTTTCTATATTGAAACCTCTTTGGTGACATATTAGGAGTAGTACACACTCTTAATAACATTGTGGTAGAAGGCGTATAGAAGTTACTTTATGTGTACGTGATATGAATGAATGTTGTAGCATTGGCTAAAATAGTTGCATGGCTATGTGACATATATTTGTCACTATTAATATGTTTTGGAAATTATGAGATGTTTCTAATCATGTAACTGAACTTCACTTGTATATCATTTTGAAGAACAAGTAATGATAGTTCATAAAGGGAACCCGAAGGTTCTTGGGTCAGAGACATCATGGGGAAAGAAAGAGCTTTAGAAGAATATAAAGAGAATGGTATATCTACCTCGAGAGATGAATACCACCTTTCCCATGAGAAATAATCCAAGTTGAAGAATAGTATGACGAGACTTCTAAATAAATTAAGAGGCATATGACACACTCTAGCTATTTGACATTGTTGAGTGACATCATTTATGTAGAGCCTTCCATCTATGAAGAATTATCCAAGAAGAAAAGTAAGGAGACTATGATCAAAGAGTACTAGTTGATCAAGAGGAAAGATGTCTATGATGCAATGTTGAGACTTGAATGAAATTCCATAGTGTATTCCATATAGATCTAGCATGCAGTAGATGGAAGCATCGTGGGATACAAGCAAAGTGTGGTAGCATGAGGATTCTCACAGAAAGAAGGAACAGACTACAAAGAGACATTTGCACCATTGACAAGGTACACTTCATTAGATCCATACATGCAGGTATGCGATGGGAGATACACCAGCTGACATCATGACAACATTATTGAAATATGTATTTGAGGAGGAAGTGTATGTAGAGCAGCCACTTGGAGTTGAGACACATGACAAACAGGCTCATGTGTGCAAATTAAAGAAGGTCTTGTAGAGCACATACAGTTACATGAGGAACTTGACGATCACCTAGAGTGATGAATACCTCAACCTTTATTTCAAGGTTGAAGATGAAAGCCTATAGAGGATGACAAGCTAACAAATGGGTGCAAGAAGAAATTTTCAAAATAGATCAAGATAGAGGAAATTGATATCCAGTGACACTATGGAAATTGAACCCAGGTGTTAGAACAATTACACTCACAAAAATTTTCAATTACACATGCAAATTACACACAAAGGAGACTGAATATGGAGCAGAACACTAATCTATATTGAATAAGTGTACAATAGCCAACCTTGTGAAGTCATAGGATGCCACAATAAATAATTACATGAGATATTTGAATGCATTGTGATGCCATTTGAATTGGTCAAAAGCAGGCTTACTAAAACTAAGCAAATCCCCCATAGGTGCATAAAGCAACTTCCAAATTTGTCTAGGAGCTCATGAATTGGAAAAATCAATTAGGGAGGATAATAGGTGATGGAAGGACAACTCATACATGCTTTCATTAGGAGAAAAGAGTGGAGGATGATGGGAACAAAAAACAAGTTAAATTCACCTAGTCAAACTTTCCCAATTGCCTTAAAACTCAGTAAAAGTAGATATGCGCTAGGAAGGCCAGGAATAAAGCAGAAATGATTCCAAGAGGTTTCCCAAGCACTCCATGACTCAGTTTTAGCAAGTATGACCATCTAGGACATGTGGAGGACAACTTTCATAGAGTGGAATATGGAAACTAGGCAAATAAGACAAAAATGGAGATAATTAATGTCTAAGGTAGCTAACTATGGTTTGATTATTCTAACACCCCCCCTTCAGCTTGACTTATGAGTAAAATATAAAAAAATAATAGGTCCTAGCAACAAGGCTTAGTCACCCTTTACATATTGCATGTCCATTTAACCAAGGAAAGAGGAAAAAACCCAGTGGGAAAAATCCTCCCTTAAACATGGATGTTAAAACATAATTTGAAAATATTGTCATCAATCATGCTTCACAGCATGATCAGCAATCCCCATTAGTGATTTGAGATTTCTGAAAGTCTTCTCACAAAAACCTTTGGTGAAGATGTCTATTACTTGTTCTGAATATGAACATAAGAGTAGGTGAATGGTGCCATCATGCACAAGTTATCTGATGTAGTGCATATGGATCTCAATGTGTTTGGTTCTCTGTCTCTAAACTGGATCATTGCATATTTGAATGGTACTCTGATTATCACAACAGATAGTATTTGAGTATTCTGATTCAAAGCCACACTCACCAAGTAACCCATGCAACCATAAACATTGAGTTGTTGCATTTACAACTCCTCTATCCTCTACTTCTGTAGATGAGAGTGCAATGGCACTCTGTTTCTTGCTTGACCAGCTGATTGGTCCTTCAGCAAGCATGAACACATATCCTGATGTTGACTTTGGATCTTTGTTGTCACCTGCCCAATCACTGTTAGTAAACCCAATCAAATCAAGATCAAATTTAGCTTTGTAGAAGATCCCATGAGTCCTTGTTCCTTGAACAAAGTTAAGGATCCTTTTGGCTACTCTCCAATGGATCTCATGAGGCTCATACATGTATCTTGAAGCCGCACTTACTACATAAGGAATATCAGGTCGAGTATGTGTAAGTTACAGCAAACACCCAATCAGTTGCCTATACAGTGTATTATTTACCATAGGTGAAGAATCCGCTTCTTCAAGCTTAACTCCTGAAAGGAAGGGAGTCTTGCTTGGCTTGCAATATTTCATGTTGAACTTGTTCAGCAAATCCAAAGCATAATTGGGCTGATGTAATTTTATTCCATGTTTTTTTTATCAATATCGATACCTAAGAATTGGCTCAATAACCCCAAATCAGTCATAGAAAATGCATGGTTCATTGCATCCTTCAAGGAGGCAATTTTATCCTTTGAGCTTCTTGTAATGAGAAGGTCATCTACATACAAGACAATAATCATCAAAGAACCATGAATCAACTTCAAATAAACATTAGGATCAGACTTGCATCGAACAAAATTTAATGATAGCAGAAAGCCATCAATGTTGGCATACCAAGCCCTGGGGGCTTGCTTAAGCCCATACAATGATTTCTTTAGCCTGCACACAAGAGATGGATTAGTAACAAAGAATTGAGGCTGCTGCATGTAAATATATTTATTAGTATCTCCATTTAGGAAATCACACTTCACATCCATGTGATGTACCTCTCACTGCTTCGAAGCTGCAATGGCTAAGGCTATCCTGATGGAGTCCATCTTTGCCACTGGTGCAAAGGTCTCATTGTAGTCTATTCCATGTACCTATGAGTATCCCTTGTCTACCAATATTTCCTTATATTTCAAAGGTGAACCATCAGCAGCAAACTTGGTTTTGAAAACCCACTTACATTGAACTAGCTTCCTCACTGGGGGAAGATCAGCCAGCTCCCAAGTGTTGTTCTTCTAGAGTGAGCTGAATTCTTCTTTCATGGTTGTTTGCCATTTTGGATCATGTGCTGAATATTCATATGTCTGTGGGTCTGATTCAACCATCAGATAGCATTTCTCTGCAAACAAGGGGTCTTTCATACACAGGGCACTCTCAAACTGAGATCTAGTCCTCCTAGAATCACTAGGATTTCTAGCTAGCTCCCCAGCTGCATGAATGGTCTTTGCTGCCCATTTTGGTCTTGTATGACTATTAGGATCTGCAATTAAATCATCATTATTAGACATATCAGAATCAGCAAACTCATTTATCTCTTCACTTACATTCAATGGTTCTAGTGGTGAAGAAGACTCTCCAACTTCAACTGCTGCTAAAAGCTCTTCTTAGAACTGAACACTCCTTTCAATGAAGGCTTTGTTTGTGCTCAAATTGATCAGCTTGTACCTTTTTGAATATTTAGAGTACCTAACAAATAGACACTCTTGGCTTTGGGGCTGCAAAGCCTTCCTCTTTTCTGTTGGAATTCTAGCCCAAGCCCTTGAGCCAAAAATCCTGAAATGGGTCACATCTGGCTTATGCCCACTCCATGCTTCGAAAGGAGTCATACCATCAAGTTGTTTATGAGGCACCCTATTCTGGATATAGACTGCATATTTTATAGCTTTGGCCCAAAAATTTGGTGGCAAAGTCTTAGCCTCCATCATGCAGGTTGCCATCTCTTTCAGTGATCTGTTCTTCATCTCAGCAACACCATTTTGTTGTGGTGTGTAAGGGATAGAATGCTGCATATGAATACCTACATCTACACAATATTGAATGAACTCAAACTTTACATACTCACCACCATTGTCAGATCTGAGGACCTTGAGTTTCCTCCCAGACTGGTTTTCAACCAAAGCCTTAAAGACTTTGAAGAGGCCAAAAACTTCAGACTTGTGTTTCAAGAAGTAAACCCAGTAGAACCTAGAAAAGTCATCTATTAATGTAAATGCATATTTGTCCTGACTGATTGACATATGAGGAAATGGGCCAGCAACATCACTGTGGATCAACTCAAGAGCTGCAGAGGTTCTCTCATGACTAGCTTTCTCAAATTTATGCTCTAGGTGTTTTCCTAAGATGCAACCTTGACAGACTCCTTTGGAAAACTTAATCTTTGGTAACCCTATGACCATTTCTTTTTCACTAAGATCAGAAAGATACTTATAGTTAATATGGCCGAATATTTCATGCCAAAGCTTGCTTGCCTCATTAGCATGAATCAGAAGAGCTGAGGGGTTTGAGTAGGGTAGAAAATGTGAAAACATGTATACCTTCGAAGTGTGATTTGCAACTCCTTTTGCAATGACTTTACCACTTGAGATCTCTGTGATCTCAACTTCATCAGGGGAGAATATGACCTTCTTTGGAGACTTTGTGTGGATCATCTGATACATTGATAAAAGGTTAGAGGCAAGACTTGGAACATACAATACATTGTTGAACTTACCATGGTAAAGATCAATCCTCACTTTGCCCAAACTTTCAGTGAGAGAGTCAGCTCCTAGTACTATTGGTGGACCTTATGACATGTCAAGTGAGGTGAATGCCTTCTTGGTCGAAACCATATGTCTTGAAGCTCCAAAATCAATGATGAAACTAGGTGAGCTTGATGTGACAGCAACCAATGCATGAACTCTCTCTCTATCTTCTGAATTTGATTCTCCTTCCCTCTTCTTTGAGTTATCAGGAAGGGAGATGCCATTATTATCCAGGAGTTGGGTCACCATGTCAATTTGCTTCTTCATGCAGGAGCTTTCAGGATGATTTCCCTTACTGTAGTATGCGCACTTGCTCATTTCTCCTTTGTTCTTCTTCTTCTAGGGGTTCTTCTTGGAACCTTGGGGCTCCTCTGGAGACTTGTTCTTGTCTCTCTTTTGCTCAGGTGGCTTCTTAGCTTTCTTCTTTCCTTTTGAATCAACACATGAATCTCCAGCAACCAGAGCTTGGCCTTTAGAAGGTTTGATGGTGCCCATCATCACCAGTTTATCTTGTTCTTGTGTGAGAGATTCCATGAACTCTACAAGTTTAGGCACCTTCAAGGCTCGAGCTGTCAACTTGGGCTTTAAACTTGGAAAAGTAGAGTTGCAGGGATTCGAAGTTGCTAGGACTCAAGGAGATCAATTCATTCTCGATTTGATGTCCTCTCATCTCATATATTTTACCAAAAATATCAACAAGATTCTCCCATAATTCATTTGGTGACGTCAATCCATCAAGATGGAAAAGGAGGTCTCTGGATATGCTCAGACACAGGAGACCATAGGCCTCATCCCTCCTGTTGTGCCATTTAATTTTATTTGCAGCTGCATTGGGTTATGATTCTATTTCCATAGTCACTCTGTAGAGGCCTTTCTCTCTCAACAGTATCTCCATCTCTACTTTCCATTCAAATAAATTAAATGGAGTCAAGATTATCTTCTGAGATTGATCCATAGCTCGAAAATTGTCCCTTCAGTCAGCATAATGCTCCCAGTCAATGATGTCAAACCTAAAATAACAATATGGAAGGAGAGAAATCAATCTACAAAGGCTCTGATACCATGTGAAAATTGAACCCAGGTGTTAGAACAATTACACTCACAAAAATTGCCAATTACACATGCAAATTACACACAAAGGAGACTGAATATGGAGAAGAACACTAATCTGTATTGAATAAGTCTATAATATCCAACCTTGTGAAGTCATAGGCTTCCATAATAAATAATTACATGAGATATTCGAATGCATTGGGATTCCATTCGAATTGGTCAAAAGCAGGCTTACTAAAACTAAGCAAATCCCCCATAGGTGCATAAAGCAACTTCCAAATCTGTCTAGGAGCTCATGAATTGGAAAAATAAATTAGGGAGGCTAATAGGTGATGGAAGGAAAAATCATACATGCTTTTATTAGGATAAAATAGTGGAGGATGATGGGAACAAAAAACAAGTTAACTTCACCTAGTCAAACTTTCGCAATTGCCTTAAAATTCAGTAAAAGCAGCAATAAAGCAAAAAAGCAGATATGTGCTAGGAAGGCCAGGAATAAAGTAGAAATGATTCCAAGAGGTTTCCCAAGTGCTCCATGACTCAGTTTTATCAATTTTGACCATCTAGGACATGTGGAGGACAACTTGCATAGAGTGGAATATGGAAACTAGGAAAATAAGACAAAAATGGAGATAATTAATGTCTAAGGTAGCTAACTATGGGTTGATTATTCTAACAAACACTAGATGGATACATAGAAGATCAGTAGCAATGGAAATTACTTGTCATGCTAGTACATAATGTTATGATATATAGAGTATAAAAGGAAGAGGGAAAATGATGCTTCGCTTTAGAGGAAATGACTATAGAAGATCCTCAAGTTCAACATGATGGCCCTAGGCTTTACTGAGAGTAAAGAGGATTTGAACCTTTGCTTCATGGTTGAAGGCAGAAGACCCATGATGCTCCCTCTATATGTCAATGACCCATTAAAGATGAAAGAAGGAGACTTTCTACTAAGTTCGAGATGAAATACCTAGGGATGATGCACTACTTCTTAGGCATGGAGGTGTGGAAGAGTATAGATGGAGTCTTCCTTAGTTAAGGGAAGTATAAAGTAGAGATCATAAATAGGTGTTGGATGATGGACTGTAAGGAAATAGCCACAACCATGGCATCAAACTTGAAACTACTTTGTGATCATTGATGTAACTAACAAACACGAGACCAAACTTATGCTTTGGTGTGAACACATTGAGCCAGTTTTTTATGGATTCGAGACATGTTCCCCTGATTGCCACAAAGCATATTCTGAGGTACCTAAAGGGTATAGTTGATTATGGGCTCAAGTATGATGTCAATCAGAATATTAACCTAGAGGCTTATGTGGATTTGGATTGGGAAGGTGGATCCATTGATAGGAAGAAAAATTTGGGGTGTTGCTTTAGTATGGGATCTGGTGTGATCTATTGGTTTAGCAGAAAGCAATTATGCATGGCACTGAGTACAACTGAACTAGAGTATGTCATAGCTTGTTCAGCTAGTTGTGAGGCAGTATGGCTGAGGAAGCTACTATTTGATTTTTTTAATCTCCATTTTCGATGCTACTTGTATATATTGTGACAACCAGAGTTGTGTGAATTTGTCTGAGAAATCGGTGTTCCATGACATGTCAAAGCACATCGAGATAAAGTATCACTATATCAGGGATATGGTGTAGAGAGGATAAGTGAAGCTTGATTATGTTGCGACAGACGAGCATATAGTCAATGTATTGACCAAGCTGCTAGCCAAAGTTAAGTTTGAATACTTTGGAGAGAAGCTTGGTGTACTTCAGATCGAGGTTCCTTCCAAGGGGAAATGATGAGTCCAGAAGACATAGATACTCATAGGATTTTCTGACATGGTGGTAGGTTAATCTTCCCATGCTTTTTGATGTAATTGCCAATATTTTTCGACATGGTGCTAGGTTATTGCTCCCATGGTCATTGATGTAATTTCTGATATTTTTCGACATGGTTTTAGGTTAGTCCTCCCATGGTCATTGATGTAATTTCCGAAGCTTTTTCGACATGGTGGTAGGTTAGTCCTCCCATGGTCATTGAAGTAATTGTTGATCCTTTCTTGGATGGTGGTAGGTTGGTCCTCCCATGCTGGTGGATTTAAGTGTTGTGTTATGTGCATCTAGGTTGTGCTCTGTGTGACGATTAGATGATCTGAATATTATGAGGTAACCGTAGGGTACACAGGATTTACAATGGCATATAATCAGTCCTGGGAGATCCTGCATGTTTTATAGAAGCATATAATCAGTCCTATGATGCTCCTTCAGGTTTTGCAGAGGCATATAATCAATCTTTGGAGATCCTTCATATTTTTCAGAGATATATAATCAGTCTTGGGATTCTCCTTCAGGTTTTGTATAGGCATATAATCAGTCCTGGAAGATCCTTTAGGTTTTGTAGAAGCATATAATCAGTCCTAGGATGCTCCTTCAGGTTTTGAAAAGGAATATAATTAGTCCTGGGAGGTCCTTTAGGTCTTGCAAGGAAATAAGTCTTGAGCTATACCTACTTAATGATTTGAATACCTACATGGAGGCTAGGCCTCAAGGATAATTTTAGGGGCGAATTTCAGCCTAGTGGGCTATTTTTCCATGTTTTTCTCCCAAAAAAGATTCGCCATGTTGCATTTTTTGAAGCCCTGTTTCGCCCAGTTTTGATGGGGTAAAAACTTTTCACCCTAAAAATCGCCAAATTATTATATAAATGATATAAAATCCTTGGAAATTAAGATATTTTTTGAAAAATATCACCAATCATTTTATAGTTGGCATTTTAAGAATTGGTAATATTCGCCAACATTTATACACTTTTAAATAAGTATGGTTCCTTAAAATCATCCCTGCTAGGCCTACATCCAACATGAAAAAGGGTTGGCACTGCAGAAACTTCTAATGACAGATAGTATGGTATGATGATCAAATTATAAGAATATGATGGAAATAACTATGATGAAGACTCTATGACTCTGTGACGATGACGATGTGATGAAGACCTAACCAAATGTGTTGATGATTGTGTAGAAAGAGAATGCCTTCCTAGTTAAGAGGGATTATTGATGTATTTGTAACTTCGGAAGATATTCTGATGTATATTATCATTGTATGTTGTTGTATCCCTACTGGGGATGTGTGTTACCCCTTTATGATATGTATAAATTGTGTCTAGACCTCGAGGTACAACCTCCATTGTAAGGTGGGGCAATTGTCCCCAATGTAACATCATCTAATATGTACTTGTAGTCTCTCCAAGAGAAATGGGCCCCATGTGAGATGACATGTAGGCTCGAATGTTATATTTGGTTGTTGACTTGAAAGGGTATAAATAGGGAAGTGATCTCCCTCATTTATACACACCACACACACTCTCTAAGGCACATGAGAGAGAGACAATTAGAGGAGGAGAGAAAGATAGATTTTGAACATTTCTTATTACTGCTTTTGATCATCTTACTATTTTGAATAACTTTGCGGGTGTTTGTCCTTTATGGTTTTGCCAATGAAAATATTTTTGTCTTGTGTATATTTTATATCTTATTCATTTTTTTGTACTTGTTATTCTTTCATATAAACATCCTAGATAATATAATCATATCTTAGGAAAAACTAACAATTATTTCCCTAGAAAATCCACGCAACCTGGAAATATCCTTCATGAATATTTTTGCAATTCCTTCAATGTTATATGTGGACTTAACCAGTATAAAATGTGATTCCTTTTTCAACTTGTCCACCACAAACATGATGGAGCCATCTTGTCTCCAAGTCATTGGAAATCCTATAATCCATGGAAATAACTTCCCATTTCCATTCTGGGATTGGAAAAGGCTGCAATAAACCTACAGGGTGTTGATGCTCAACCTTTACCTGCTAACATTTCATGCACTTAGAAATATACTCAGCAATGTCCTTTTTGATTCCTGGCCAAAAATACTACTTTCTGGCTGTAGCAACTGTCTTTTGATATCTTGGGTGACCAGAATATTGAGCTTGATGAATTTCATCCATAATGATTCTCCTCGAGTATGCTACATTTGGGATATAAATTGTGTTATTATAGGTAATAAGTTCATTTTCCACCAATTTATATCCTTCATACTTATTTTCAAGGCTTTGGTGCTACGATTTGTCCTTAATCTACACATACATCTCATCCTCAGCAGTATGATTAATAATATGCTGCCTCAAATTTGATTGGAAAGTACTAAGAGATGCCACATGAACCTTCCTACTAAGTAGATCAACCATTTTATTTTCTTTTCCTTTTATGTGTTTGATTTTAAAATCAAACTCACATAAAAACTCCAGCCATCTAGCTTTCCTAACATTTAGAGTAGGCTGATCAAACAAGTATTTCAGACCATAGTGGTATTTCCTTACCTCAATGTTTATTCCCATTAAGTTATTCCTCCACATCTTGTGAGCATGTACTATGGCTGCAAGTTCTAAGTCATGAGTAGCATAGTTTTTCTCATGATCCTTCAAATTTCTTGGCTCATAACATACCACCTGGTTGTCTTGTAAAAGAACCCCTCCAAGTCCTTGATTGCATGCATCAGTACACACCACAAAATATTTTTCTGGGTCTACAATTTTTAGAATTGGTGCACTCGTAAGAATATTCTTCAACTGCTAGAAGCTCTCCTCACATCTTGGTGTCCATTCAAACTTTATCCCCATGTTTTGCAAAGAAGTGATTGAATAGGAAACCTTTGGGAATTTTTCAATGAAACTCCTGTAGTATCCTGAAGTTCCCATAAAATATCACATCTGTCACATTTCTTGGGGTTGGAGAATTCATAATGACCTCAATCTTTTTAGGTTCCACATATATGCCCTCCTCTGAGAGAATGTGAACCAAATAATGAATTTTATCTTTATAAAAGTCACACCTGCTCAAGTTTGCATACAACTTATGCTCCCTTATCAATTTCAATGTCATTCTCAAATGTTCTTCATGCTCGTCTTCATTCTTAGAATGAGTAAGAATGTCATCTAGGAAAACAAGAACAAAATTGTCTAGATACCTGCTAAAAACACTATTCATGAGACACATAAATGTAGCTGGTGCATTTGTGAAACCAAATGGTACCACTACAAACTCATAGTGTCCATACCTTGTTCTAAAGGTTGTCTCATGCTGAGTGGGTACTTGTTGGATGCGAAATTTAATTCCGCATCGAATGAGCTCTCTCGATCGAAATTTGAGTAAAAACACAAGGAGATATGTCGAAAATACAAACAAAAAATAGTTTTTTATTTTCTTCCCCCAAAATTAATAAATATTATTTTATTATTTTAACTATTATTTTATTTATTTTCCTTAGGAGGCCCATTTTGAGTTAAAATTTCCTCTAATGCTTTTTTCTTAGAATCTCCGTCTCTTTTTCTACTTTTGAATTTCGCCTTCCGCGGGCAGATTTCAAGGTGCAGAAAATCAACATTATGCCTTCTCTTTTTCCTATTTTCCACCTTCCACCTTCTTCCTTTCGCAGGCGGATCCTGGAGTGCAAAAAGCCAACATTATTATTTATTTTATTTTCTCTCATTCGCCTCTTTCCTTCCTCCTTTCGCAGGCGGATTCCGGGGTGTTGAAACACTTAATTGAGATACCTTCTCACTCTATAACCAGGCCTCTAGCCTCCATGACCATAAGAAAAATGCATTGAAACATACAAGTCATATATAGATGCAAATGCAGGGACATTTAATCAACAATAAAATCTACTAAAATCATTAGCAAGCATTTAGCATATTCAATTAATTCATAATAAAATACATTGCATAAATAAGAATAATAGAGAATACCTATCTTGAAGATGAATTTGTCTTGTAACTAGCTATATCACTGGAACATTCCACCCAACCGTAGGTCAGTTGTGTTCATAAATATCTCAACACAACTACCAACTTTGGGATGGAAATGATTTCCAAAAGGAAATAGGGAATAACAGATTCACACACAGCTAGATCATCTCACACACAGCTAATCCAACCTTCAATTGGATTTATCAGACTGTCCAGCCAAGCCAACACATAGTTGGGTTTATCAGGCTGCAAGAAATCAAACCAAAACACTACTGGGTTTATTAGGCTACACATCTACGCTAGATAATATTTGGGTTTATCATACAACACACAGTTAAGCCAACATTTACATTAATGACCAACCAAGCCAACATATGGGTTTATCGGGATACACAGCCAAGCCATCTCATTGTTGGGTTTATCAGGCTACTTAGCCAAGCCAACATTCATAGTTAGGTTTCTCAGGATGTCCAACCAAGGATAACACATGGCCAAATGCACAACAAGACATAGGCAATCCAAATACCAGTTGGGTTTATGAGGATGCTTAGCCAAGCCAGTTTTCGATTGGGTTTATCAGGCTTCCCATCCAAGCCAATATACCATTGGGTTTATCAGGATGCCATACAATCCAATCTATGTTTGGTTTTATCAGAATGTTAAGGAAGTGGAAAGGAAGAATGGATAAACTACTGGATCAACCAAAAGCTGGGGACACCTCCATAAGATCTATCTAGCCAGCAACCCACAATAACTACACACCCAACACAAGGAATCATCCCCTTCTCTTCTCCACAGTCCCTCAGGATATTCCTTCCCTTCCATTTCTCTTCAGGGTGTGTATAAAAGATTCACCAACCACTTTTATCTTTTCATGAGATTCCTCTCTGCACTAGGTTTATCAATCCCATTTGGCGTCTCTTCTACTCCTAAGTCTTGCATGTAGTTTAGACCTAAACCAGGGTGCACATCACAACAAACCACAAGGAGTCACAGAAACAAAAGCTCCACTCTATAACACAGTGAAATAGGTTTTCAAACCACTCTGTAGTTCAGAACAACTCTGCAACCCATCAACCAAGGTCTTAGCAAAAGAAAATACTTGCAGAACAACCCATTTCGCGAATCAGGAGAGTGAACTATGCAGAATGAACCTCGATAAGTGATTTTGGATCGAAAGAAAATGACCAACGATGTTTAGGTGAAACAAATATGATGGACTGGTACACATCCCCGTGATTACTTGCTTCAGAAGCAAGAACGCAACTTTCAATACTGCAAGCTACAGGAAGGCTCAATCACGAAACTGAATTCTATGCCTTACTCTTCCCAAGACATTAATTGCCTCAAATGCTCTTATGGAAGAATTGAATGATTGAGTGGAGAGGAAGAAAAGGTAGTAGAGGGTTTATGGGTTCCCCCATTGACATCTGGTCTCACCCTATTGGCTCAAACGTTTGACTAACTCCCCTCCCTATTCCTTGTGAAATCATGCCCCCATCTCTTACGTTGTAGTACATAGCTAAATTTGGTATTTTATTAAATTGTGTATTTACATGATAACATCAAAATGTGATTTTCTTGACTAACACTATAACCATAGCTATCAACCTTGATCACCTATACACAAAAAACCAAATCGATGGCAAGGCCTTGGCCTTGAGCTCCTTTCCATGATATACATACAACATATACATCATGTACATTTTCAATACCATGGGGTCAAAACTGAGGTGTGACATTCCCCTCCTCCTTGGGGTTAAAACCGAGGTATTACATGAACAAAAAAATTGGTCACCGCAGTTTTTTCAAGGAATAAATGACCAAAATTGAGAAATTTTAATTGAGGCAACTAAAAATGACCAAGGTAAATGATTGATTTGGTCAATGTTTAAGAACTAAGATAAAAAATCACCAAGACAAATGACCAATTATGTCACAGGATAAGAAATAAACTAAATATGACAACATAAAAATTGGTCATTTATTTGGTCATTTTTAGTTGTCACCCTCACAATGGAAAATTAAATTTTTGACAATAAATTTTGTACAATTTACTAAATTCTAACACTGCAGATGGATTCAGAGGGGGTCTCTGAATCCATCTACAATGTTAGAATTTAGTAAATTGTAGGCCTCCCCATGTGTCACAGCTCAACATTATTGCATGAAAAAAATTTGCACTTCTTACATTAACGACCTTATACATAGTCTTATGTTCAAAGAGCATAAGCAATTCACTTATCAAATTTACATTCTTCACAAGGTATAATAATTAATTTTCAATACATCTGTGGTACAAGCATTAATAAAAACCACACCAAGCCGAGATATCCCAAGTACCACATGACTAAATTAAAAATGACCACATCACAATTGGTCATTTGTTTGGTCAATTTAGTTGTGTCACTTCGACAATGGAAAATTAAAATTTTGACAATGAATTTGTACAATTTACTAAATTTTAACACTGTAAATGGATTTGGAGACCCCCTATAAAGGGTTCTTCGAATCCATCTACACTATTAGGGGGTTTCCAAATCCATCTGCAGTGTTGGGGGGTCTCTGAATCCCTCTACAATGTTAAACATTAGTAAATTGTAACATTGTAGATTGAATGAGAGACATGAGCTAGTGTCAAAAGATTAGTCCATACACAAACCTACTGAATTTTTTTGCAAGGTCATTTCATCTATACTGTCACATTCAATCTGATGTGCTAATCATGTCCATATCTAATTTCACCATTTTTTCTTTTGTATAATTCCTTTAAGAGATCCACCAAGTTGCATCATGTGCATCATAATAGTGTGGTTGAGTCGAGCCTTTGATATTTCATGTATTTCTCTCTTAGTATTTTCATGTCATGAATTTGGTGTCATTATGTTTTTCTTTTCATAATCATCACATTCATATTTTTTTGAACAAAACCATCATTGTTTAACCCTCTGGGCAGTTTGTTAAAGTTTCAACAAGCTCATGTATTTTGCGTCATCATGTTAGCTAAAATTTGTGAATTTCACAACCTCCATTAATTCTTCATATGCACCCATTCATCATGGTTCTCCTCGTTCTTGAGTTTGAAAATTTGAAAAGTTCCCCTTCGTCTCTCCCCTCCAAAAAATTGCTGATATCCTCCATTTTGAAAAGAAAAAAAATCCTCCCTTTTTGTAAAGTTATTTAAAAAAAAGAGTTATCACGATTCTAATATTTTCTCAAATTGACATTGAAAAAATAAATTGTTAATGGTGTAAAATAAAAAAACTCAAAAAGAGAAAATGAATACATGACATTATATCAAGGAATAAAAAAACAATTCGATTAGAAAATATTCCTCCTTCCCATACACTTATTTTAATTAGAAACTATTCCTCTAGCTTTTTTAGGTCACATGTCATATAGTATATATTCAGATGTCAATTAGAAATGAGACTTGTGAATTGAATTTATCTTGCAGTCATTTATTTTCATAATTAGTTTCTCTTAGTAAAGACTCAAAAGACTCATTGTCAATTGAATTTATCTTGAATTCATTTCCTTCCATATTTCTTTCTCTTAATAAGATGAAGTGAATGCATTTCAAATTTTGGAACCGTTTTTCAATATGAAACTATAGCGCATATTTTTTCACAATGTAAATACTAATGGGTAATATGTAGTATTAAAATAATATGTAGCATGCTTTTAATATATTATAATAATACATTATATTTTTTTAATATAAATATATTTTAGCAAAACATATATTATATATAATATAATATAATAATATAAACAAATTTTTAAAAAAATCAAATTTTAAATGGAGAGAAAAATATTGGGCAAAAGGAAATTGGGGAAAGGATATAAAGAAAATGAGGTCACCAAAATTTGGGCTTGATTATTCTCTAATGAGCCTAATTGAGAATAAATCAAATCTCAAAACACTACCCCTCAAATACGAAGATGTGTAAAGTGATAGTTATTTCAACAAGTATATGGCACATCAAGTCGATGATATTGGTGGTAATCATATAATCATTTCAAATTCTCATGTCCAAGCTAATCAACCTGTTCCAAGTGAACTTTTCCATAAGATACCGAATTTAGTTCCTTATAACAGAGGAAAAGAAGCTCTAAAAAATGAATTGTATGGGAAAGATGAACCATAGAATATTGTCCAAACAATGAATCCTTTGCTAGATCTCTGAGGGTTCCGAATGGATTTATAAGCATGGTTATAAGTGAATAAACATCAATGGAAACAATTCCCATTCCACATGTTATTGCACATCCTTGGTTTGATACCGAGGAATTCATAATCGGAGGTTCCACTCTGAAGGATTGGAATCGAAAAAGAGGTACATTATATCTCAACCCTTTATGTTTTATTTTTGTATTTTGCATTTATATTTGCTAATTTCAGAATGAAGATATGGTACATGTGAGATCCAATTTTTTTAACATATAAATTTGTAAAAAATCCTTATATGATTCAACTATTTTGGATAGCCTCTGTAACACTCAAGCTTGTTTGCAGGTCAAAGCTCCCATGAATTTCCACGGATCGAATCATTATATAGCTAAAAAATCAACCATCAATGAAACCAGGTGCATAATGACGATCCATTAGTTTCTCCCATTTATGTAATAAAAATATATTAAGTCGAGTAGGTAATGCCAATCCTTTTCCTCTTTAGCGAGCTTATCATTAATTCAAAGTAAAGAATTTGATCACTTTAACCATTTCATTGTCAATGAATAGAATTAATCTGTTTAATTTTCTCTCTTAACAATATGTCTTCATTAAATTGTTGACATGCTGAAAGGTCGAATGACAGGGATTATCTTCTCATTCCGTGACCTTTACTATTCTATTATTTTTCCCTCAATGGAAGAGATCAATCTTTGAGGGGATTAAGTGTAAGATAACCAAAGGTCCAACCATCCCTTCAAAGGTACCCTTCAGCTGCCAAGGCAAAGGCCAAAGACATGTCCTTCCCTTCCCTTCAGACTCCTCATCCACCTCTACTCACATGATTCTCATGTTCTTTAAATTCTTATATGGTTTGTTGGTGTTAATTTAAAAGATCAGCTCATAATTTGGGTAGTAGATTATACATTTTATGATACTTTGTAATAATATTAGGTTTTTCATAGAATACATTTTACATTTTAACAATACTTCGAAAGGAAAAAAAGAATACCAACACTTACTATCAAGTTATTTGTATTGTTGAAGCACTAGTGCATGGTTTTGTAAGAGCTTCCCTCTCGGTGCTCACACTATATGACCTCACTCGCCCTTACCACTTCCACTCATAGTTGTGTCTCTCTTCTTTCGTGGTCGTTCCCTTCAAATATATGTACATTCAGGGCGACCAATGTGTATTATATATATATATTTGGTTAATTCATGTTGAGTTGTGGCAGTACATTATTAATTTACTAAATTATAACACTGCAAATGGATTTAGAGATCCCTTTATTGTACAAATCCATCTGCATTGTTAGAATTTAGTAAAATATACAAATTCATTACCAAATTTGTAAATTTTTCCATTGTCGAAGTGACACAACTAAAAACAACCAAATAAATGACCAATTGTTATCTGGTCATTTGTAGTCTACATATCACGTGATCAAATTTGGTCATTTATCTTGGTCATTTTTAGTTTGTTTCTATCCCATGCCATGACCGAAAGTGGTCATTTATCTTGGTCGTTTTTAGTCAGCTCACTTAGAATTAACAATTTCGGTCATTTGTCCCTTTCAGGAGAATGTGGTGACCAAAAGTTTTGGTCTCCTGGTCACTAATCTCTCATTTTCCACTAGTGTAATCCTTGCTCAATTTTAAACTTGTTATTACTAGTGTTGGGGTTGTATTACAATTATACATATTGAATCTTTTTAAAAATGCACTTGCATACTTTGACTGTGATAGAAATATACCACTTTCACGCTGTTGGACATCAATGCTTGGGAAAAAATTCATAATCCCCAAATTAGTAATTTCAAATTCGCTTTCCATGAATGCTTTAAAATCCTTTACGCAAAAATCACCAGTAAATATTAAATCATCTACATAATGACAAAAAATTATCATGTTACCTTGCTCATTAACTTATATGTACATCGTCGATTCACTTTCACTTCTATAAAATCCATTTTCGGTGAGATAGGAATCAATGTGACTCTACCAAGTTGTTGGAGCTTGCTTCAAACCATAGAGTTCATTTTCCATCCTGTACACTTTTTTCACTTGACCTAGAACTTCATATCCTTGTGGTTGTTCCACATACACTTCCTCCTCTAGATAGCGATTCAAAAATGTTGATTTAACATCCATTTGATGAACATGCCATTTGTTTTGTGCAGCAATGGCCAGAACTGTTCTCATTGTAGTCATGTGTGCGAGGGGTGTGAAGGTTTCTTTGAAGTCTATGTCGGCCTCCCATGCGAACCCTTTTGCGACCTTTCTTTCCATTTTCTTCTGCACATTCCCATCAGCATCTTGCTTGGTCTTGTAAATCCCTTTTACATTGATTTCATCCTTATCTTTTTGTACATCTATTAACTCCCATGTTTGATTCTTTTCAATGCATTCTATTTCTTCATCCATGGCTTGTGACCATACTTCATCTTTGACAGCTTCCTCAAATGTTAATGAATCATCTATTTGAGAAAATAATTGAAAGAGAGAGAATGAATTTGGTGTACCAGCTTCATATATTTCACGTAGAATTCTTGTCTTCACTAGATATGTCGATGTCGACCTCAACGAACTGCTTGATGGAGTCAGTTTTCTCTTGGTGTTCTTGTCGACGTAGCATGAGCTCCGACTTGTGTCGACGTACCTTGTGTTGAACCCTGTCGTAGTGTCATGGGGGTTGACGGTGTTGTGAGCGATTGACTTACATGTGGTGTTTGAACCACTTCCTCCGCCATGTCATCATGGTTGACATTCGACACAATCTTGAATTTTTTCTCAACGGTTCCATCCCATTATTCATTTTTGACAAATTGAACGTCACGACTGATGATCACTTTCCTTGTGACAAGATCATAGAACTTGTAGGATTTTGTGTCTTCAGAGTAACCACCAAAAATACATGTTTGCCCTTTGTTGTCTAGTTTCTTTCTCATCTCATTTAGAACATGAGCATATGCGACACAACCAAAAACTTTTAAATGAGAAACATTGTGATTCATACATGTACATTCTTCATTTGGAACTTTTCTCTTCACGCTCTTTTTCGAACACCAGTTTATTATATATTTAACAGTTGTGACTACTTCAGTCCAATATTCATTTGGAAAATGCTTTGCTGTCATCATGTTGTGCGTCATCTCCATAATGGTTTTCTTCATTCTTTCGGAAACATTGTTCTATTGAAGTGTATAACGTGCAGTGAATTGCTTTTGTATGCCATGGATATTGCATAAATCTAGGAATTCATTCGAGACATATTTAGCACCTATGTCCATCCTTAATATTTTGATGAGGTGTTCACTCTGGTTCTCCATGAGTGCCTTGAACTACTGAAAACAACTAATTGCATCAGATTTATGTTTCATAAAATATACCCATGTTTTTCTTGAGTAGTCATCAATAAAAGTAAGAAAATAATTGCATCCACCCATGGATGATGTCTGCATTGGACCACAAATATCAGAGTGCACAATCTCAACTATTGTGTGTGCTCTATATGACTTTCCAACTAGAAAAATATCTCTATACTACTTGTCAAAAATGAAACCTTCACAAACTCTCTTTGTGTTTTAAATCAATGGAAATCATTTTAGCATGTTATTTGTGTGCAGTAGCTTGATCCCACCAAAAATCAGATGTCCAAATCTGAAATGCCACGGGATTCATCTTGAACTACTATTTGAAATGCATCTTTAAAAGCAATGCTGACATTTTCTTTCTTTTCGAAGTGCTTGTCAACTTCCTTTCTTTCTTTCTTGAATGCAGCTCGTGGGTTTGTCTTTCCTCTCATGTTTGCAATTATCTCAATGGAAACAAGCAATTGCTTGTCATTGACACTTTTTCTATCGGTTGGTTGCTTGGACGCTTGTCTTTAATCACACAGTGATTATCTTCGATGTAGAATGTGTATCCTTTCTATATCAACTATCCAATACTCAATAAATTTTGTTTCAGTCCTTCGACATAATAAACATCGACATGTACTTTCGCTCCCCCTATTTGGTTAGAATACCCACAATACATTTTCCCAAAACTGTGACTTGGACATTATTTCCAAGTGTGACATCAATTTGAACTAAATTATCTAGACTGGAAAACAAACTTGAATTACCAGTCACATGGTTGCTACATCCTGAATCTAAATACCATATGTCATGTGGAATTTCTTGGGCAAGATTACATTCAAGTGGGGATTCACATGCCAACAACATGGTGCTCGACACAGTGTTTGTGTTGGACGAATGGTTTTGGCTTTGTCTTCCTTGGACATACTCTTTCTTTCTGCATTCATATGTCTTCTAAGAATCGACAACTTAGAAATATTTACCTTGTCCAAACCTTGATATGCGGTTTCCAATGTATTCCATATCTTCTTGGTGGTATTTGTTGTTGCTACTCTTGGGAGTATGCTTTCATGCATGGCTTGGTGTATGTAGAACATAGCATTTCCATGTTTCTTCCTTTGTTACCTCAGAGCATCATTTTCAACTTCTGTGAGATTGTTATATGTTGTTAGATCTGTTGGTTCTGTATAGCCATTTTGGACTATCTCCCATACATCTTGTCCTTTAAACAAAGTGTTCATTGTTAGAGACCAATATTCATAATTCTTTCATGTCAAGATTGGATCATGCAAACTAGACATGTGTGCACAAGAAGTGGAAGTCATTTTTTTTTAACTTCTCCTTAGAGAAATAAATTTTTTTAAGACAAGGTTTCTTTCCTAAACTTGCTTAAATACCATATCTTAGGAAATCCTAAAACTGAGAGCCTTAACTTGAGCTATCGCTAACTAGACAAGTTGAAGTCAAATTCCAACTAGAGGTAGAAGTCGAACATGTCAAAGTCCAATTCCGAGTAGACAAGTAAGTCCAATTTTGAGTTAAACTTACCAAAATACTTAGACAAGTTTGCAATGTGACTGACAAGCCTTTTTAATAGACTACTTTTGGTTACTTGCACATGTTTTGCTTCAAAGGACTTTTGATTTAGACCAACTTACTAGACTTAACCACGTTTAGTAGAACTTTTACAAAGGAGATTTCTTAGACAATGTATAAAATGAAAAACAATTTTCACCTAACTTGGAGTAAAACTCGAGAGAACTATAATTCTACAGACTTACAAAATTGTATAACCAATGTCATAAAAACTAACTTTTACTGGGTGAAATGTTTATGGATTCTATGTATGTAATTATGGAGAGTTTAGACTAAATAAAACATGCATTCAACCATAACAATGGATTCATATATATTACTTGGAATTTAACAAGAATGTTTCACCTTTTACAAAGCTTCTAGTCTCAACAATTTTCTATCAAACATGCATAGACTAGTTTACATCATAAAGATTAAACTATTCAACTTTGAAAAGCATAACCACCTACAAAGTCTACTAACAAGATATGAGAATTAACGAGTAATCAATATTTCCAACCATATGTAACCATGGGAATGGTAATGTTAGTGACTTTTAAAGACGATCACCCAAGACGGATCACATTGCACTAAGTTCTGTCTTTTACAAAATATCATAATAAAAGTGAGTAGATATCATAACATAATGATGAAATAATTATCATGTTAATTACTTGAACATAATATATATGTTTTTATTCGTTCTCATAATGGTACATGATATGCACCATGTTGATTCGATGAATACATTATTGTCGTGGCATAAACCATCACCACTACATCAAATAAAAAACCCAAAAGCATTGACCGACTTTCAGCTTGTTTGCATTCTTCAACAGCGGCTTCCACAATTAAGACTTCTCCGTTGACTGGCGTTGCCTCCTAGCTTCATCTCATCTATTTCACACTGTACTCTTCATCCTCCAAGACATGTATAATCCACTGCAATCAATCACTATAAAAGACGTAAGAATAACAATAATATCGTATGTAAATTTGTTATGCAAATGCAAAACCAGAGTTGATTTCGTGACCTTCATCATGACTGCATAAGCAAAAGGCATCTGCTCGAACATATTGCATTCTGTGTGCTCCAATCTTGCAATAGTTACTCGTTCCCTGTTATAATTTTCTATAAATTATCATCCAATCATATAAACAAAATTTGTTTGATGGTGACCAACATTTCAAGTCTTGCCACTCATGGGAGGCGCAGTAGCGATAACGTGTTGGTTATCGAAACGTGTTGGTTGACAAGTCATAGCCCGAACCTTCTCCAGTTCCTGAACCAGCAAACCAAATGAAAACGAAACAGGGCCTGGGCCTGGACCTGCAAGCCTAAGAGAAAACTGAAGACGCACAGACAAAGAAACAAAACACAGTGGCCTCCATTTTAGGCTTCATCCCATTATCTACGGCTATACTCTTAGGTACATTTGCACAGCCTATCAGTATTCTATTCTCTACCATTATACTTCTAGGTGCATTCTCACAACCTACACTCAAACAATTACATTTTATTAATTATTCACAAATAACCTTAAAATAACAACAATTAAAAAAAGACCATTAATCTCTAAATCTGTGATTAATAGGACAATGTATTAAAGAGCTAACTAGTTAATATAAACACTCCTATCCCCTTACCAAGAACAGAAGAAGGCCATCGATCTCTAAATCTGTGATTAATCCGCAAGGGGTTCAAAATCTGTTATTAATCAACCAAAGAGAGTCTATGTAGGAATGCCTATAGGCGTAAGTAAAAAATGTGAATAAAATGGAGATAACAAAGACCAGTAAGAAACACATACATAATTACAGCTATATGACTTATCAATGAAAACAAAACTGATAGCCAAACACTTCTAGGAGCATTCAAAGCTATTCATAAATAACTGTATATTCAAAACAACAATTGTAGAATAACAACAACAACAGTCATTAATCCTTAATCCTTGATTAAGGAAATATATTAAAGGGCTAAGGAGTTTATATAAACACTTTTATCTATAGTAACAAGAACAAAAGAGAGAACGAAAGAGGGGGCCATCGATCTCTAAATCTGTGATTAATCAGCAAGGGGCTCAAAATCTGTGATTAATCAACCAAAGAGTTTATATATAAACGCCTATAGGCTTCATTAACCAAAATGTGAATAAAATGGAGATAACAAAGACCATCACGAAACATATACATCATGACTCACCAATATGACACATCAATGAAAACAAAATCTGATAGCCAAACCCTATTTTTATTTAAAACCCCTCACTTTAACTGGATTCTAACGTTGAATAAAAACAAATCCAATGAACTAAACCTATCAGAACAACGGGCTAGTTAGTCTATTTCCTTATATCTCTCACATGAAGAAGAAACATGGAAGAAGTTTGGCCTTCCAATAATTCATGTTTAGTCGTGCTGCAATGAGTATGAAAAACGTTCAACATTAACGACATTATTTCAAAAATCCATTAGATTCCTACCACTTAGTCACATGGAATGACAACATCTCAGTTGTGGTTGTCACTCACCACGAGTTCTATAGTATTTTTTGTTCAAACCCATTGACGCCTATCTACTGCCATAAATTTCCTTAATTCAGGTGACAGGTATATGTGATTTGAATATATAAGAAAATTAAACACCAATCAAACGTCATTGTACATGGAAACGTGCTACTCATCCCAAAGAATGCAGGCCATTACATAGTTGGACACAAAGACCAGATAAATCACATTCTATGAGAATCTCTTACAATGCTCTTTCACATTGTAATGACACAAAGACCAGATAAATCAATGGAAATTAGGCTGAGCCCATTAAATACAAGCTCTTATATATTAGCAATCCACTGTGTAAGTCTTTGACATTGTCAAGGCTAACTAAATCTAGTTCATCAACAATAAAACTGAAAACAATATGGTTCTCATATAGAAATATTCCAGCTAAATCTATTTCATCAACAATAAAACTGAAAACATGGTTCTTTCAACGATTGATCAAGGTGCCCTAAATTCGGCAGATTCGTGCCAAGAAACTTATTCCAATATCGGCAGGCCATCACAAAGACCAGAATCTTTATTGAAAATAAGTACGTTTCTATGAGAATCTTTCACATTGTAAGGACACAAAGACCAGACAAATCAATGAAAATTCTGCTGAGCCCATTAAATACAACCTCTTATATACTAGCCATCCACTGTGTAAGTCTTTGGCATTGTCAAGGCTAGCTAAATCTAGTTCATCAACAATAAAACTGAAAACAATATGGTTCTCATATAGAAATATTCCAGCTAAATCTATTTCATCAACAATAAAACTGAAAACATGGTTATTTCAACGATTTATCAAGGTGCCCTAAATTCGGTAGATTCCTGCCAAGAAACTTATTCCAATATCGGCTGGACATCACGAATCAGCGAAAGGTGTGTTTAGTGACCCGCGTCTAAGTCCACCTCCGTCGGGTTTCAGAGGAAACAGGTCCAATGTATCATCAATCGTTTGGGACTTATTGCCCGACTCCGATTCCTCCTTAACTATTACCCCGCGTTGCCTCTCGAGTTGATTCCCAATTCCAATCTATATGTAATATAAAACCTGTTAGTATCGTTATTGAATTTTCACGTAATCTCTAGAGAAAATGATATCATTATTTTGCTTAAACTTACATCAGAAGAGGACTTAATCCTTACCAGAGTTTGGAAGGAGAGAGTTGTGCCTCTCGAAGCTGAAGCTGAAGGTTACAAAACATTACCAAAGAATTAGAAAAATGCAGGAAAAAAAAATAAAAAAGCTCTATGACTTGGTGTTTATATATTTCACATACCCTGCTCTCCAGTCAGCGAGCGTGATGATGCCCGCTTGCGAAGCTCTCTCTCGCGCGCGTTAAAGTTTTGGAACCAATAGAACACGTTCTTTCGTTGGACTCTTCCATAATTTTGCAGAGATAAAGTGATTATATCGATTTCTTCCACTGTGGGCGATCGGGTGCAGTTTCTGTATACGTATTCAAGTATTTCCTTCTGAGCTAATGTTGCTTTCCATCTTGGTTCAGTGGTACTGTCAGCTGCAATCACACATTAAAAAGCACCGCAAAATAAGTAAGTTAATCATACAATACTTAGAATGTCAATAAAATAGAAACACGCAACATATTTAGAATGTCAATAAAATAGAAACACGCAACATATTTAGAATGTCAATAAAAAAAACTGAACAAAGAGTTTACAGCAGTACCTGCAATATTTTTGTCCATGGCTTGTTTATTTGGCTATCAAATGAGATAGATGAAATGAGGATGGGAGATAGATGAAATGAGGATGGGAATGTATCAAATGAGATAGATGAAATGAGGATGGGAGATAGATGAAATGAGGATGGGAATGTAGGTGAAACAAACATCAATTTAAAGATCCCAAGGTAAGAGATGGAAAAATAAATGAATTAGGGATTTTTTCGTTGGTCTGGTCTTTTAGCATTCCGAAATCAAAAGGTTTGCTTTTCAAAATGAGAAATCTAAAAATTTGACTAATTGGTCTTTTTATCTTTTCGAGATCAAAAGGTGTGTTTTTCAAAATGGAGCTGTCTAACTAGGGACGATTTGACTTTTCAGACTGATTTTCTGTCGAAATCTGGTGAATTTAATTTACAAAATCAGTAATTTTTGTTGTTTGTTAAGCCATTTTAAGTTCAGAAATGAAATCAGTGACAGAAAACCACCATCCACACTCTGTTTTGATTTTTCAAAATTAAAAAGATTAAATTTATATTAAAAGATGGCGATTCAACTCAAATCTTTGAATTTGTAGACTACTCTCGAATGTTTTGATATCAATATATACATTTGAATAGGTGGGGTAAATTACTTTGCGTTTCAAAGATAAGAAATGACTATTCCCAAGTAACATCCTCGATAAACGTTTTTATTTGAGATTTGGAGTGGACTATAGCCTATGCTTTTTCATCTATACAGAGGAAGAGACAACTGTACTGTGGATATGGATATTCATTTTATTGCAGTCGTTCAAAATTTAAATTAAACAATTATATAAAAAACGAGAAATAAAAATAAATTCCAAATTGCATTTCTTTCCATCATTATCTATTATCTCTTAACCATTTGATCTTTATCGATCTCATGTGGGTGTGCTACTATATATTTATAATGTTTAATTTCTTTTTCATGTTATGATATTAATGTGTGTGTTTGAATATTAATTATTTTTGTTTTTTGGTTGGTTTCAAAGGTGTTTTGGTCTTTAGCATTTCAACTTATTAGGAATTTTTTTGGGTGTGGTTTTAAGAGTGTGTTGGTCTTTTAACATTTCATTGGGAATGTGGTTTCTAGAGTGTTTTGGTCTTTTTAGCATTTCGATAATACTAATAACTAGTTGGTATTCCAGGTTCATAATGTGAATCATTATTTGATCATATCGAAATCCAAAGGGAAGTATTTCAAAATACAGGTGACCTGGGTTTTCAAAGGTTTTGAAGTAAATACACATATATACATTTGAATAGTTAGATTACCTTGCTTGTGTTTCAAAATAATAATAACTATATATGTGTGAAAGGAGGGTTATTTAGTTGGCATGGTATAAGGACTATTAATATATATATTTAATAACTGAGAAGAGGGTTACTTAGTTGGCATGGGATAAGAACCGTCTTTGGAAGTTATGATATTAATGATTGTGCGTGTGATTTAAGGTTTGAATACTTTGAATGTAATAAGGTAGGTTTACTCTATTTTATTTTGATTATATGTAAGAAGAGTGTTACTTTTTTGGGATTGGCATTTGCATGGGATAAGAATCAATTTTTGGAAGCTATGATATTAATGATGGTGTATGTGTCATTTAAAGTTGAATGTTCTTAGGTTTACTATATTTTTATTTTATTTTGATTATATGTGAGAAAGAGTGTTACATTTTTGGGATTGGCATTGGCATGGATAAGAACCACTTTTTGGAAGTTATGATATTAATGATGGTGTATGTGTGGTTTAGTATATTTTAATTTGACTTTGTAGTTGAATATAATATATTTGATTTGGATTATGGAAATTTATAAATAAGGTATGTTTTTATTTATGTTAATTTATTTGTTTTGAATGGTAATTAAAAAAGGTTATTTATTCTTAATTTTTAATTTTAAGTTTTTTAGTTAATATGTTAGGGACGAGGTTTTTATAAAAAAAGAGTAGGATAAAACAACTAAAGAAATATTGTTAATTTTGCTTGCTTGGATATTATGAAATGTGGTCATTTGAATATTTAGTGGGATAATTGTATCTAAAATTTATATATATTTTAATCAATTTATTGACTTTTCAAATTAAAAGAGATATTTTTAATTAAAATATTTGGACATATTATAAAGATCCCATCCTAATAAAGATTCAATGCATAAATGAGCCCCATCACTCTAAGATGAACTTGAAAATGCAATGTAAAAATATGCACCTTAAACCCTAGAAATATGCATGGTGGGGTCATTCAAGATTTGGGAGCATTGTTGGTGGTGCGTATTTTTGTGATGCATCATGCAAAATGAAACACATAAATGCATAACTTGAAATGCAAAAATGGACAATTTCAACTCAAAGAAGTTTGCATGCAATGTATAAATGGACACATTGAACGTGAAAAATGAAATGTATAAATGCACACCTTGACCATAAGGACAATGGATCATGAGGGGGTGAAGGTGTAAATTCGTTCACCTTCACCACCTACTCTCTTAGGGGGGTGAAGGTGTGGATCACTCACACCTTAGGAGGTTGGATAGTGCTAGGAGTAGGGGGAACATGGAGCTGTGCATTCCATATAATGATTGCATGATTTTCAAGTCTAAATAGATGCTACAAATTTGGGGTTGTTTTTCTCTTCAAATGTGTTTGTTCCTTTCATAGAACAAATAACGCTTATGATGTTTTTTTGTTCTCAATAAAGTGAATCTTATCACTTTCATTTTTTTAAATATAAACATTTCATTTCCATGTATAGCATGTTTATGAATGGTTATGCTTCTAGAAACTTTGATAGAGGTAACCTATTATATGACAATTTGATCATCCACACATTTGTGAAAACGTTACAAAGGTCATAAATAATTTTAGGTGGTAACTATTTAGCACAAATTGTTCATTTGAGGAGCATTCCAATAACAAATATTTATTTAGGAAAAGAAAGACATCAATATTTGTTATTGTGCATTCAATACCTAATATGTCTCCTAAAGTGACAATTTCTTAATAATCTATAGAATTTGTAGACCACCAATTTCTCATCAAAGGATGCTTGCATTGGGACTATGTTTAGGGAGTAAACTAACATGTTAGCAAACTCACCCTATTTCCAATCATAAATATTATAATCCTCCAACAAAAAACGTCAACATGAGTAAAGATCTATCGTAATCCAATGACCATCCATGGTTGAACAATGGCTGTAACGATTCTCCCAATTATAAATAACATTGGATTGTAAAAAAATTGATCACCGTGTTGGACCAGTGAGAGCTCCAACTCTCTATATCGCCATATTTTGAGAACTAGAGGGGACTTGTAACATGTTTGCAGATCCTTTCCTTCTAGCAAGTGACAAACACTCACCAACTCAACCATTAACAAAATCAAGAGCATGGAAAACTACCACGACCAAGCTATGATCGATGCAATTGGGCACATCTAGAAGAAAACAAGGAAATAATTGGAAATGATGGATTGAGCATGTGCATGAAGATTTCAAAAGTGGGGCATGCATTTGGAACGACTTGATAAGGAAGCATTGGCAAGCAGTCCAAGGCTAATGAATTCCTATGGAGGAAAAGTTGGGCCTTGTGTAAGACTATATTATACCTAGTTTTCATAATTATTTACTTCATTTAAATTCATATTATGCCTTTGAGCAAAATATTGTGTTATGTTTAGCTTGAAAAGTGTGTAAGAAGGTTCTTGACACTTGTCTTTGGTGACTATTGTAAAAAGCATTTTCCAAATAATATTAATTAATAACAATAGCAATTGGGTGGCCATGAGTAGGGATGAATATGACTTCATGAGTGGGGAACACAACCCTACTATTTAGGGAGAGAGATTACAAGTGCCATGATACAAAAGTATTGAACTAACAACCTAAAATATAAGGGTGCAACAAAGGCAACAAGTTTCCCACTGTGAGGGAAGCCTTTGGAGGAAGACCTAGGAAATCATTCTATATATGAGCATATGAGAGGAGGCATGACGTTGCAAAGTATGTTGAGAAGTATTGTTGTGTGAGCACTTGAGGAGTGTTAGGAAACTTATATGAAAACCTTTTTGATTGAATAGAGTTGGACACTGGTTATAAGAGTTATGTGGTTGAACTAAGATGTAGAAAATTCATAATCCCACTAAACCTCTTATGAGTATCGGTTTATACACTCATACGCATAAGAGAGTTATTGGTATTATGGATTTGCAGAGGAGAATGTTCATCCTTATGGAGTCATAATGAATGCTTGGGGGTAAGTTTCAAGCAAGTAAGTTTTGGTTGCTCAAAGTGTATGGTTGGGAGGTACATGGCCATCCCAACAGTTTTTCCACAACCAACTAGAAGCATTGTCACTATTTGTTATGTGAATACATTTTTTGCTAATAGTTCCTATTTGTTTAGTTGTGTTTTTTTAATCTTTTTTACTCATTAATAGTGCATATGATTATTTCCATTAAGCATTTATTTGTTCTTCAAGGTATACTACATTCTATAGTAAATAGGTAGTTGTATTTTTAAAATAATTAGCAGATAGATAATATTTTAATTTTGTTGGAGTTAGATCTATATCATTGTTTATAGTAGTTACTATCTAGGGTTAGATAGGAAGATATCATATTGTTTCTTTTCTTACTAATATTCTCTATATGCCATAATGAAGTTGTTGTTTTATAGATAGTTTGCCTAATTATTTTGTGTACACAATGCATACCTAATTTAATCATCTAACCCAGTGTTTGATATAAGGTATAGGATAAACATAAATCTTAAACAGTAACCATCTAATAAATATACAAGAAAATAAGGCCATTTCATTCATTACATCTTTGACCAAGTAAATAGAGCACATATTAAGTAAACAAGAGTAACATATATTTTATCTATGATAAGAGAAGAGGTATAACTCACTAATATATCGTTCACAAAAATAATCACTCAATTATCCTTATAATACACTGGTCATCCAGTCCAACTAAAGCATGTAGTGGACATTAAGCTAAGATTAACGAAACTCATAAAGAATAATTATAATCTTAATAATGCCTCACCTAACATACAAGACCATTACATAAGCTCAAAATATCGAATTCCTTGACTAAGTGACTCAACAATAGATTAATATATAAAACACACATGCTTGAAGACTAGTGCTTAAATGATCAAAGTATATGTGTGTATACAAACTGATAACAAGTTTAAGTAACTTCACACCAACCTACACTAGCGCAGGACGGATAAGCAAGACAAAGGAAATTTTCCTCTACAAGCAACCTAATATACTATATACTATAGAACAATAACCTGCACGAGTTCTAGCTTTTTGGAGGTCACATTTAGTAGTTTTTCTTACCTTAGTTTTGAAAAGTGGTGCTACCGATAGCACTCTTTTTTTTCAAGGCTAAATTTACAACTTTTTGAAACCTCATCTAGTGCCTTTAAAATCACAATCATAAATCAACTCTCAAATCTAAAAGTGGTGCTACAAGTAGCAATCAACCCCCAATCGAAGGCTAAAATTATAACTTAATTGATGTTGTTGCCTTAACAATTAACATTGTTACAATGAAAAGAATCAAAAGCAGCATACAACTTCAAACGAGATGGTACCAACTTTTTTTTTGTCAAATCATATTTGCCTAAAAATATTTAATTTATTTTAGAAAAATAAAAAATAGGCAAATATTAAAAAATTATTAAAAAAAACAAAAATTAAATTTATAAATATTTAAGTAAAACAAAACAAGATTGAAAAAAAATTAAAAATAAAAAAACACAAAACATTATTAAATATAATAATTATTATTATAAAAATATTAAAAAAACAAAATATAAAACCATACAAATATACACAAAACATTATTAAATGTATTAATAATCATTTTAAAAAATATTAAAAAACAAAATATAATATGTTGTGAAGTGAATAGTTGTAAAGTAACTGAAGTGGTTGGAGGATTAACGACGCGATGCTCAGAATCACGCTTCTCATCTGCCCATCGTTCCGCCACCCTCCCTCCACTCGTCCACCACCTTCTCTTCACCACTCCCATTACGATATAAAGTGACACCATACCATGTTATATAGTTGACTTTATGTTACCTTTAAAAATTATTGGTAAGAGCTGTAATATTACATTATACTCTAATGTAATATTGTTATAATCATAGTAGCGGAGCTCATACTACCACCCATCCGCCACCCTCCCACCACCCTCTCTTCACCACTCCCATTACGATATAATTAGTCACTTGACACCATACCATGTTATAACCCATCAGCCACCCTCCCACCACGCTCTCTTCACCACTCCCATTACGATATAATTATTCACTTGACACCATACCATGTTATATAGTTGACTTTACATTACGTTAAAAGCTTATTGGTAAGGGATGTAATGTTACATTATAATATCATGTAATATTGTTATAATATCACATTATATTTTGTTTTTTTTATAACACTTTTTCATTAGATTTTTGTCTTTTATTATTATTATTATTTTTTTAATTTTATAGGTATATTTTTTATCCTTTACCACTGGTGTTACTATTATTGGGTCTCGGTGTAAGTGAAGTGTTTTTGCGTATAGATACTTTATGGAAATCTCTCAGGAGGTCTTTTCTCGGGATGGAATCTTCTTAAAGTTAGATGCAAAGCCTATCAGAGTGTGGTAGGCATTCTTCTGAAGCTAGTTTCAGGGGTTTTCACATACCCTTGTCCATTATTAATTGTTACGGCTCTTACCTGCATCGTGATACTTTTTGGAATGAGGCTGTAAGGGGTGGCCTCCTCTCTCTCCCTAATCTTATTCTCGCAGGTGATCTAAATCTCACTTTGAATGCTTCTGAAATATGGGGCTGCAAGGCTCTTCTTGGCCCTCTTGGACCCTTCTTCACTCAACTTTTCATTGATTTTAATCTGGTGGATGTTGCTCCACCTTGTGTTGGGCCTACCTGGCGTAATGGGAGGTCAAGGAAGGAGGGTATAAGCAAAAGACTGGATCGTTATTTTCTTTCCTCGAATCTTATTGATCTCCTCCCTAGACAGAGAGTTTGGTCTTTATCTTCTGTCATCTCTGATCACTACCCAGTCTTCCTGGAATGGAAGGAAGAGCCTGCCTCTACTTACCTCCCTTTCAAGTTTAATCACTCATGGCTATCTGATGAAGCTTTTGTCAAATTGGTAAGGGATGAATGGCCCACTTTGACCCAAGATGACCATTTGTCTGCTATGGAGGGCCTATCAAAGAAGCTTCACTTATTAAAAATAAGGTAAAAAAACGGACTTTCGAAAAGACCCTGGCTATGAAAGGGAAGATTATGCTCATTGAAGAAGAAATCCAAGATATTTTGGGATCCTTGGATTCTAGGTTATTTAGCACTCATGAAAATCTCAAGCTCACGACTTTGAAAGAGGAGTTAAAGAAGTTGTTGGATCATGAACTCCGATCTGCCAAGCTTCAAAGTAGATTGACTTGGGCATCTCTGGGGGATGCCAATACTAAATTTTTCCACTCAGTAGCATCAGCTCGCAAGAATAAAAATGCCATCTAGGGCCTTCAAGATGAAAGGGGGACTATGATTGAGGATGACATAGGACTAAAAGCTTTGGTTGTCAGATACTTTTCGAAGATTTTCAAAGATGATGGTCTAACAAACATTGAAGCACAGCTAAAGGTGATTCGATTATTTCCCTTTTTCTTTCATCATCAAGAGGACTTGGAAAGCTTCACTTGACAGATCTCTATGGAAGAAGTAGAGTTGGATTTAAACTCTTTCAAGAAGGACAAATCTCCTGGCCCCAACGGATGGCCAGTAGAGTTTTTCTTGGATTTCCTGGACATTCTAGGGAATGATCTTCTTAAGTTGGTTGAATCCTCTAGATTGGAAGGCGGAGTATTACCCTCTCTGAACTCTACTTTCATTGCTCTAATTTCTAAGAAAGAGAATCCCCTTACCTTTGCAGACTTTAGACCCATCTCTCTCTATAATCTTGTTTATAAACTCATCTTTAAAATTGTTGCCTTATGCCTGAAGCCCTTTTTGGATAAGTTCATCTCCCCTCAACAATTTGGCTTCTTAAAGAACAGACAAATTACAGAGCCTATAGCCATTACTCAATAAGTTTTACACTCTGTCAGGACCAAAAACAAGTGTACCCTTATTCTCAAGCTGGATTTTTCAAAAGCATTTGACAGGGTGAACTGGTCATATGTAAGACTCATCCTTCTACAAATAGGTGTCCCCCTATTGGGTGTTAACTGGATAATGGGTTGTTTAACTTCTGCAAATTTTTCTCTGCTTGTCAATGGAACCCCCTCCAGTTTCTTTACTATCTCTAGGGGTATTAGACAGGGCTTCCCATTGTCTCCCTTAATGTTTATACTGTCATAGAGGGGCTCAGTCTCTTAATAAAGGATGCTCGAAACAATGGGAAGATTAGGGGCATTAAAATTTCTTCCCAGTTCGTTTTTACTCACTTGTTGTTTCTTGATGACGTGATACTATTTGGTTCTGGCACCTTCGAGGAGTGGGTTGCCTTCAAAGTTATCTTGAATACATTATGCACTGCTTTAGGTATGACTATAAATATGGACAAATCTTGTTTTTTGTTCAACAATGTGGAGGAGGGGTTATTGAACAGAATCTCTAGTTCTCTTTCATTTAAATTTGATCACATTTCCTTGGGTTTTAAATACCTAGGCTATTATATCAAGCCCCTTGGTTACAGGGTGAAAGATTGGCACTGGCTTCTAAAAAACTTTTAAAGAAGAATCCAGCACTGGACCCTCTGTTTGCTATCCCTTGGGGGTAGACTTGTCTTAATTAAAGCAGTTCTCTCAAGTTTGTCGGTTTATTGGATGGCTCTGATCCCTATCCCCATTTCAATTCTGGACAAGCTCAGGTCATTGATATTTTCTTTTTTATGAGGATCATCAACTTTTAAGAGGAAATATCACTTAGTGGATTGGAAGTCCCTTTCAAAACCGACCTCTTTGGGTGGTTGGGGCATAAAACATCTAGGCTAGTTCAACCTCTCTTTACATTTGAATATTTTTTGGTTTTCACTTACTGGAAATGGGATCTGGCACAATTTACTGTCTGTGAAATATCTCAAAAAGCTCTCTATGGTATCCTGGATTCATAGAAAAGCTTTTGCTGCTATTTGTGTCTCCGTGATTGGAAAGGTTTTCTGCATACTTTGTCCTGGGTCGGATGTGAACTTACCTAGCAAGTAGGGAATGGAGAAGATATTCGAGTTGGTATTGATCCAATAATGGGTACTGAAGCACTTTTGGTCCTTCCTCGAGATCTTCGTAACTATCTGGAGGATTATGCCATAGTTACTCTGGCACAAGCTCGTAATTTCACTCTTGGGGCAAAGTGTTATTGGTTTACTGCTGAAGATTTAGATATGGGGGATAAATGGGGGCTCTTATCGAACAAATTCATCACAGGTCTAGAATTTGGTAGAATTAGACTGTCACACCAGAAAGAGTCTCTAATCTGGTCATATAATAGGTATGCTGGTGACATCTCTGCAGCTATGGGGTATGACCGCATTGTTCACCACTACCATGAGGCCTCCTCGGAGCATTATAAAGTGTTGTACCTTCTTTGGACCTTCAACATACCTGCAAAGATCCGTTGTTTCATTTGGTTAGTGGTGATGAACCGAGTACTAACTTGGGATAATTTGCAAAGGATAGGTTGGCAAGGTCCAGGTTTCTGTACTCTTTGCAGGCTGAATGAAGACTCAGTACAACATCTATTCTTAGACTACATTGTTTCCATTGGGGTTTTCAATGTATTTTGTGAGTAGTAAAGCCTACCTTAATTTAAAAATTGTTCTATCAGGACTTTTCTTGAACTCTGGTTTAAGAACTCATCGGCTCACTCTGCCAGCAGATATCTGCCCCTCTTCATTTTCTGGAGCTTGTGGAGAATTAGGAACATTTGCTTATTTGAAAAGAAGTTGCTATCTTTTTCAGATATCATCCATTAGATGGAAGCTCTCAGGCTCCTCTATCCTATTCCAAAACAAAAGCACAAGATTATAAATCTTGGTCACAGTCCTCAGATCTCTTATCCTTGTGGTTTTTTTGACAGGGCAACTGCTGATGACCTTGGAGTAGCAGGCTTTGTGCTATACCTAAGTGACTCTCATTTCCTTTGTTTCGCACTTGGCTATGGAAAAATCACAAATACAAGAGCTGAACTTCTTGCTCTTTGGGCTCTCCTTGCTGTGTCTAAGCTCTTGGGGATCCCTCTACAAACCATCTATGGTGACTCACTAGTCATTATCAATTGGGAAAACAGGTTGTCTTCTTTGGACTCTCCCAGTCTGAAACATTGAGGATATCATGTTGATGTATTTGTAACTTTGGAATGTATTCATCTATGTATCTATAATGGAATTGAGTCATGTTGTCATGCCCCAATGTTCCAATCGGGTGAATCAATAATGTAAACAAGTCATGTCAAGTCATAGTGAGTAAGCCTCCGATTGCCTAAGGGTTAAAGTCCCCTCATTTCTGAGGCACTAGGGTTATTAGACTCTCCTAGTAGAGGTCAGCCCTGGTAGGGTTTTAGTCATGTCGNATTGGAGTCTCTATTTATCACACAACTCATCCACACTCAAGTGTAGCGCATAGTTGAGGAAGGAGAAGACACTGGGGCTAGATAAGAAGAAGATTACTGATGTCGGGAGATCACTTACTGTTTTGAGGCTTTTACTATTTTGGTGCTAATTCTATCTCTGAGGAAGTTGCAAGGTTTTCTCCATTTATGGTTTCCCCGAGGATAAACACGGTGTTCATTGTCTCTTGTGTTTGGTTGATGTGCTTGTTATTCTCTCAGTAAAGATCCTAATATAATGCTAGCTTAATGATGAAATTCTAACATGGTATCAGAGCTAACCTGAGAAGAAGATACTGTGCAGCTACGGGAACTAGGGCTTCCTAGTTTGTGGATCTTCCTCCACAGATTTTTAGCAAAAGTAAGGTGGAATAACTCTCCTTCTTAGGGCGCATCTTTCTGTCGAAGCAGAATCCAATTCTGAGGTTTTTTGGTTTTGGACCCAACACTATTGCCGAAAATTAGGGCTTTTCACAGAAGAGGAATTTTTCAGTGAGCCTAGGCCTAGATTGATCTCCTCCCTAAAATTGAAGTTAGGGATAAATTTCAAGGCATTTGGGTGAACAGATCTCTGAAAAGCAAAACCCTAATTTGCTAATGAACCAGCACTACAAGATTTCAGCTCAAGTTTCAGATATGACATCTTGAGCCTGGTAAGATCTAAATCTTCTGTATTTCCATTTGAGGTTGTTAGTTTAAGATGTCTCATCATACCAAGCTTGATGAAAAGCTTGAGGGAGCTGATAACTTCTGAGCTTGGAAGTATAGGATCTCCCTAGTCCTGGAAGAGAATGCGTTGGACTCCTATATCAATGAGGAGGTTCTAGTTCCAGAGGGAGATGAGGCTAAGGCCTTACATAAGAAGAAGTTGGTTATAGAAAAGAGAATCATTTCTGATTCTGTCAAGGATTATCTCATACCACAGGTGTCCTCCCTTACGACACCTAAAGCTATTTTTGATGCCCTAACCAAATTGTTTGAAGGGAAGAACATAATCATGAAGATGACCTTGAGAAACCAATTGAAGAATGTGAAGATCCAGAATGCTGAGACTATTCAGTATTACTTTACAAGGGTTTCTCAAATCAAGGAGTAGCTAGAAACAGTAGATGAAGAAGTGGAAAATGCAGAGATTGTGATGACCACCTTGAATGGTCTCCCTAGATCATGGGACTCTTTCATTCAAGGGATCTATGCCAGGAAGAAGTTATTCAATTTCAGTAGGCTATGGGAATAATTCTCTCAAGAAGAAGCTATGATAGCAGCTCAAGAAGAAAAAATGGGTAGTGAAGATCAAGCCCTCACAGTTCACTTCAAGAAAAACAGGAGGAGCAATTATCACTCCAAAGGTAATACCTCACACTCTAGAAAAGATCTAAATACCATTAGATGTTACACATGTGATGAGAAAGGTCACATATCCAAATTATTCCCTAATAAAAGAAATCTAAGGAAGAAGGGAAACAAGAGAAGACATCATGCCCATGCTGCAAAGGATGATGAACCTTCCACAAAAAGAATCAGACAAGAGAGTGATGACTCTTTAAGTGAGGATGAATATGTTCTAATCTCCGCTCTCATGGGAACTGTTTCACATGGAAGCAATTATTGGCTTATAGACAGTGGTGCTTCCAAGCACATGACGGGATTCAAAGAATCATTTGTAAAGCTATCTGAACATAAGTCACCTCACAAGGTGAAACTTGGGGATGACTACCAGTATCCAATAAAAGGTAGTGGTGAATCCTTCTATAAGATAGACTCTGGAAAGTCTTTGAAGATGAAGAATGTATTATTTGTTCCAGGACTAAAGAAGAACCTCCTCTCCATATCTGCATTGGATGCAAAAGGAATGAGGGTTGCTTTTGTAAATGGCCAAGTTCTTATGTGGCCAAAAGGAAAGACTTTTGACGATGCAATTGTGATCGAAGAACAAGAAGGAGGCCTATACAAGTTGAAGGGCCAACCAGATCAATCTTTGGTTCATGACACAGTAGAACCGAATGAACTGTGGCATAGAAGGCTTGCACATGTGCATTACAGAGCACTACCACTTGCAAGCAAAGCTGTTGAAGGTCTTCCAGAAATACAAGAAAAATATGAAGGGGTCTGCAAAGGATGTGCGAAAGGAAATAATACAAAGAAGACATTTCCAAGTAGCGAAATTAAAGCAAAAGGAATCTTGGAAATCATCCACTCTGATGTATGCAAACCAATGTCATCAAGCTCACTAAGCTGGTATGTGTACTGTGTTTCTTTTATTGATGACTTTTCTAGGAAGGCATGGATTTACTTCATTAAGAATAAAGATGAAGTGTTTAGCAAATTCAAGGAATTCAAAGCCTTGATTGAGAACCTGACTGAAAAGAAGATCAAGACATTTCGATCAGACAATGGCAGAGAATTCACTTCAAATGAGTTCAAGGAACTATGTAAGGACTCAAGGATTAAGAGGGAGTTGTCCACTCCTTACAATCCACAACAGAATGGGGTTGCAGAGAGGAAGAATAGAACCATCATGGAAGCTGCAAGAGCTATGCTTCATGATCAAGATATTCCTATGCACCTTTGGGTAGAAGCAGCTAGAACAACAGTGTATGTACAGAACCATACTCCACATAGAGTACTTGAGAATAAGACTCCTGAAGAAGTCTTCTCCGGCAGGAAACCAGAAGTTAGCCATCTTAGAATATTCGGTTGTCCTGTGTACATACACATTCCAAAAGAGAAGAGAACAAAATTAGATCCTTCAAGAAAGAAGGGTATATTTGTGGGATACTCTGAAAGCTCGAAGGCTTACAGAATATACTTCCCATGATTCAAAAAGATTGACATCAGCAGGGATGTAACATTTGACAAAGATTCAGCCTACATCAAATCCAGAAAGAAACCTACTGAAGAACCTGAAGAAGTAGAAGCTCCCAGAATTCATGATACAATCATGAACGAAGAAACTCAAGAAGAAGATCGAGAATTTGAAGAACCACAAAGACCTGTAGATCCACCACAGGAGAAGAATCCTCAAAAGAGGAAACCTGCTTGGGTACGAGAGATTGGCCAAGGTGTGGAAAGATATGGGGTTCTAAAAGAGAATCTCAGAGAAAGAAAGAGGACCAGGTCCTATTCCAGTTATGTAGCTTTATTATGTGACTTCATTGATAAAGAACCTCCCGAGTATGAAGAAGCGGCATAACGGAAAGAATGGAAGGATGCAATGATTGAAGAGTATCAATCAATCATGAAGAATGATGTTTGGGATGTTGTCCCCAGACAAGAAGGGAAGTCAGTAGTAACTTCCAAATGGATCTACAAGATCAAGCATGCTACAGACGGTAGCATTGAAAAGTATAAGGCAATATTTGTGGCTCAGGGTTTCTCCCAAAAAGAAGGAATAGACTATGAAGAAACCTTTGCACCTATAGCCAGATACACTTCCATCAGATCGGTACTTGCTCTTGCTGTAGTGATGAAATGGAAGATACACCAAATAGATGTCAAGACTGCTTTCTTGAATGGTGTAGTAGAAGAGGAAGTGTATGTGGAACAACCACTTAGTTTTGAGACACATGACAGGGAGTCTCATGTGTGTAGACTGAAGAAAGCCCTCTAGAGTTTGAAACAGGCACCCAAGACATGGTACGACATAATTGACATCTTTCTATCCAATTTGGGCTTTACCAAGAGTAAATCATATGCCAACCTTTATTACAAGGTGGAAGGTGGCAACCCGGTGATACTTCTACTATATGTAGATGATCTGTTTGTGACAAGTATGGATGGATTGGTTGCTAATATTAAGAGAAATCTTGCTGCTGAGTTCAAGATGAAGGACTTGGGAATGATGCATTCTTTCCTAGGTATGGAGGTGTGGAAGACTACAAATGGAATCTTTCTTGGACAAGGAAAGTATGCAGTAGAGATGCTGAAGAGATTTGGGATGATGGACTGCAAGGAATTGACCATCCTATGGAATCAAACCTGAAGCTATTGAGTGATGCTTCATCAGAGACAGTTGATGTCATGATGTATCGTCAGATGATTGGGTCCTTGATGTACCTGATGAACACGAGACCAGATATTTGCTTTGCGGTGAACACCTTGAGCCAATACTTGACAGATCCGAGACATGTTCACTTGACTACTGTAAAGCATATTCTGAGGTACCTGAAGGGTACGGTTGATTATGGGCTCAAATATAAGGTTGATCAAAGGATTAACTTGGAGGGTTATGTTGATTCATATTAGGCAGGCAGTGCCATTGATAGGAAGAACACTTCAGGGTGTTGCTTCAGTATGGGATTAGGTGTGATCTCATGGTTTAGCAGGAATCAATCCTGTGTGGCACTGAGTACAGCTGAAGCAGAGTATGTTGCAGCTTGTTCGGTTAGTTGTGAGGTAGTATGGCTGAGAAAGCTACTGTCTGAATTGTTTGATCTCCAGTTAGATGCTACTTGTATATACTGTGACAACCAGAGCTATGTAAAGTTGTCAAAGAATCCATTATTCCAGGACAAGTCGAAGCATATTGAGATCAAGTATCACTATATCAGGGATATGTTGTAGAGAGGAGCAGTGAAGCTCCAGTATGTTGTGATGGACGAATAGATAGCTGATGTGTTGACTAAGCCATTAGCTAAGGTGAAGTTTGAGTACTTCAGGGAGAAGCTTGGTGTTCTCCAGATCGAGGTTCCTCCCAAGAGGAAGTGATGTGTCCATGCTGTGCCATTCTGACATGGTGAGAGGATTGGTTCCTACAATTGTCAGGTATAATTGGATGCCACATCCAGCATGAAAAAGGGCTGGCTCTGTGAAGACACATCTAGTATGAAAAAGGACTAGCTCTGTGTAGATGGCACATCTGGCATGAAAAAGGGCTAGCTCTGTGGAGGCTCATCTAGTATGAAAAATAACTAGCTCTGAGTAGATGCCACATCTGGTATGAAAAAGGACCAGCTCTGTGATGCCTCATCTGGTATGAAAAAGGACCAGATCTATGATGCCCTACCTAGTATGAAAAAGGACTAGCTTTGGGAAGGCTCATCTAGTATGAAAAAGGACTAGCTCTGAGTAGCTACCACATCTGGTATGAAAAAGGACCAACTCTGTGATGCCTCATCTGGTATGAAAAAGGACCAGCTCTGTGATGCCCTACCTAGTATGAAAAAGGACTAGCTATGGGAAGGCTCATCTAGTATGAAAAGGACTAGCTCTGAGTAGCTGCCACATCTGGTATGAAAAAGGACCAGCTCTGTGATGCCTCATCTGGTATGAAAAAGGACCAGCTCTATGATGCCCTACCTAGTATGAAAAAGGACTAGCTCTGAGTAGCTACCACATCTGGTATGAAAAAGGACCAGCTCTATGATGCCCTACCTAGTATGAAAAAGGACTAGCTCTGGGAAGGCTCATCTAGTATGAAAAAGGACTAGCTCTAAGTAGTTGCCTCATCTGGTATGAAAAAGGACCAACTCTAAGATGATACATCCAGTATGAAAAAGGACTAGATCTGTAGAGGTTCCTATGATGAGAAGAATCAAGAGATAGAACCTATGATGATGCCCAATGATGATCCAGATCGAGTGATGATGATCCAGATCCAGTGATGATGATCCAAATCCAGTGATGATCTAGATCCAGTGATGATAGCCAGTGATGATCCAGATCGAGTGATGATCCAGATCCAGTGACGATGCCTCATGATGATCCAGATCGAGTGATGATCTAGATCCAATGATGATGCCTCATGATGATCTAGATCGAGTGATGATCTAGATCCAGTGATGATGTCCCATGATGATCCAGATCAAGATATGATCTAGATCCGATGACTTGAAGATGAAGATGAATTGAAGATGAATATGACTTGAAGACTCAGAAGACCTAAGATGCAGATGATGAGATGATCTAGTTGATACAGAGAAGAAGACCAGTGCTGAAAATTGTGTCGAAAGAATACCTTCCTAGTTAAGAGGGAGTGTTGATGTATTTGTAACTTCAGAATGTATTCATCTATGTATCTATAATGTAATTGAGTCATGTTGTCATGCCCTAATGTTCCAATCAGGAGAATCAATAATGTAAACAAGTCATGTCAATTCATAGTGAGTAACTCTCCGATTGCCTAAGGGTTAAAGTCCCCACAGTTCTGGGGCACTAGGGTTATTAGACTCTCCTAGTAGAGGTCGGCCCTAGTAGGGTTTTAGTCATGTCGGGATTAGTATAAATAGAGAACTGGAGTCTCTATTTATCACACAACTCATCCACACTCAAGTGTAGTGCATAGTTGAAGAAGGAGAAGACACTGGGGCTAGATAAGAAGAAGATTACTGCTATCGGGAGATCACTTACTGTTTTGAGGATTTTACTATTTTGGTGCTGATTCTATATCTGAGGAAGTTGCAAGGTTTTCTCCATTTATGGTTTCCCTGAGGATAAAAACTATTTTCATTGTCTCTTGTGTTTGAATGTTGTGCCTGTTATTCTCTCAGTAAAGATCCTAATATAATGCTAGCTTAATGATGAAATTCTAACATATCAGATCCCTTACACATTTTTTCTCTCCTTTGACTCTCAATCACATTTATCATGAGCATAATCAGCAGGTTGATTGTCTCTTAAAGAAGGCTCTTGTGTTGGATCCGAGTATTGGGAACTTCTCTGAATTTATGGAAGGAATGATCTCTGATCATGGAAATTTCCATATTTTTTAAGCTTGTGCCGGGACTCAATCCCTTTACTTTTTTTGGAACGTGTACTGTATTACCTTGAAAGACCGGATCCTAAGATAACTGGGATGAGACTATCATCCTTCTAATCATGCTCAGTGATTTATAAGATTGACTGTCAAATCTTTTTGTCTCAAAGACCAACACTTTGCTTGCACTGTTTTATGGTTATTTGCTAAGAGCCTGGTTTCTTATGGGCTCATCGAATTGCCTTATGGTATTTTGTTGAGAATGCACGTGTCTCATATCAACATGATTGAAGTGAAGAATTCATGGTGAGTAGAGGGATCCCCTTTGGCTTATTCCTATCCTAGAAGCCTGTTCAGAAAGGTTGTCTGTATACGATGTCCTTTTATTCTCTTTCAATAACAAGGTCTGGCATTTTTTCTGCTGAAAAAAAAAGATACTTTATGGAAATAGAAGTGGGGATGTTATAAATGTTCCATTACGTTATAAATATTGGGTATTGAAATGGTCTAAGTGGCCATTTATGCATACATATCTTTTCAAAATAGAGGTTGTGATGTTATAAATGAAAGATGGGTTACTTGCATATTTTGGGTCAAGATAGAAGATGGTTTTTCGATCAAGAATTCCTAGAAATCTTAGTTGCTTATGCTGATATGGAAGGTATAATACCTCGAGTCAAGTCACTGAGTTTGGGAGGCCTAGTACCAACCAAGTAAATCAACTAGGAAGTAATTTTTTGGTCTTTTCTTCTACTTTGTCATATTAGCATTTGTTAAGGTTTTTGTTGTTGGTTGTATTTTGTTTTTTTTTTAGAGAGGGAAAGCATTTTACGTAATACCCATGTGGTTTCTAGCGTGAGGCTATGTTTTGGAACTCTATACAGGTTTCAGGTTTTGGTTCAAGATGTTGACCGATGCTTCACTAGGTATTTTGGCCTTACATCACTCAAATAAGCTCTTGGGGATACTTGTGAGGAGAGGTCAGTTTTCAAAATTGGGAAGCAATGGTAACCTTGATAAGGACTGGAGTATTATTGGTAAAGGTTCCCATTAATCTTTTAGGAAAGATTCTAGGGTTTAGGTCAACCCTTGTTTGCAAATTATGTACACACCACACAATAGAAGTGTTGGAGAGGATAATGGGTTTTCGACGGGTATTATCTCTTAGACATCACTAAAAATTGGGGACTTATCCTTACCCATTAGAATTTCTCTGCTCAAAGACTCTAAGCCTCCTATTGACTTGGGCCTTAACAAGCCTTTGAAAGGGGAAAAATATTAGTCGCGTCAATGGATTAAGATTGAAAAGGAAAGGAAGGGTAAAGTCGTTTGTGTTATGGGGAAGTACATTATTCTCAATACTATGTAGGGGTTATCTTCAATAGATTTATTGGGTAAATTTGAACATTAACTTGAGCAAAGTGGAGATATTTGTTGAAATAATGTAACTACAGAAGATATTCTATTGTACTTTTTTTATATTATTGTTGTTCATCCCTTCCGGAGATGGTGTTCCTTCGATTAGGGATGGAATTTATGTAATTGGCCATGTAAAGTATTGAAGTAAAACCTTTGTTTTAATTTGGGTAAATAGTACCCACACAAGAATTTTTAAATATTGTTTTCTTGTCTTCGAAGGTAACTCGACCCCATTGGAGAGATGAAGTCAGCCCTATTGTGTTAATATACTTCATAGCTAATGTGTATTAATAGATGAGGCACCATCCTCATCTGGATACTCTCACAACTCAAGCAAGTTTGCTAGAGAGAGAAAGAGGAGTCCATTTGGAGGAAGAGAAGCAGCCTATCTCAGTCTTGTCGTCTTACAATGTGCTTAGTTGGATTCTATATCGAGGAAGTTTTGTTGGGTTTTCTTCCCCATAAGGGTTTCCAAGGATAAACCTTTGTTTGTTCTTTGTCTTGTTGTGCTTTTCATTCTTTAAGTGATCTTATTTTTATTGGGCATAAAACTTTTAAAAATATAACACAGTATCATAGCCAACCTAAAAGAAGACAGTGTGTAGTACTCTTTCCCGCAATACAAGAAGATAGGATTTTCTTTTTTCAGACAACTCCATCATCAAATCAGCTAAGAAAGAATAATATATCAAATCTCCCTAGGAGGGCACATATTTTTGTGGTGGAAGAATTAAATTCCAAATATTTTCAATTTTCCACCTGTCACTACTGTCAGGTAGAACTACGCCATCATATTTTTCAAGGTTTCACCAACAAACTTAGGAAAAGAAAGATACGGACTATCTCACCTTGGGGAGGCACATCTCTTCCTCCAATCACACTTGTAAGCGACCATAGCTAAAAAATTAAGGTTTTCCTATCAAACCCTAGGTCATCCTAAAGCAAGTTCCAGAAGCAACTATCAAATTGGTAAGTATCATCTCCTATATTTACTTCTCAGGTTCTCATTCATTGAAAATGACAAATATAACCAAGCTTAATGAAAATCTTGAAGGAGCAGACAATTTCATAGCATGGAAATAAAGAATCATGCTCATCCTTAAAGAACATTATTTAGAAGGATACATCAAAGAAGAGGTCAAGGAACCAGAGGGAAGTGAAGAAAAGGCCAAGAACAATAAGGATATGATCAAATCCAAAAGGATCATAGCTGATTCTATTAAGGATTGTATGATTCCTCAATCATCCTCAAAGAATACTGAAAAAAAAGCGTTTCATGCACTGACTAGTCTATTCGAAGGAAATAACATCAACAAAAGAATGATCTTGAGAAACAAACTCAAGGGAGTAAAGATCCAAAAGGTGGAAATTACACAGTCATACTTCATAAGAGTATCTCCGATCAAAGAAAAGTTAAAGGCTATTGGAGATATGGTAGAATAAGCAGAAGTTGTGATAACCACCTTCAATACTCTCCCAAGGGATTAGGAATCTTTCATCAAAGGTATACATGCTAGAATAAATCTCACAAGTTCAACATACTTTCGGAAGAATGTGTGCAGGAAGAACGGAGGATACCTAATAGAGAAGGAAAGATAAATGAGGATGAATATCAATCCTTGGCAACTCATGCAAAGAAAGGATCGTGATCAATCTCGAAGAAGAAATCAAAAGTTTCAAAGGAAATTAAGGCCCAAGAGAGACTCCGTTAGAACTGTTTTGGTTAACAGTTGAGATGAGCAAGCCTAAGGAGAAATAGGGGTATGGTATGCAAATTTTTTTATCAATCGGAGTGAAATGTTCTTGAAAAATATTAGATTAGAGACCAAGATATTTAATATTTTCATAAAACCATAGGTTAAGGATAATAAGGAGCTAGAAATGGAAAAACCATGCCTATAGTATATGTTGAGTCAGTTCTTAGGTTTATAAACTGACAGATATGTTCTTGAGTTTTAATGAGTCTTTTGTTCAGAATCAACATGAGACAATTTGAGTCTCTGTCTCCCCAACCTTCATTCCTTAAATTTGATGAATTCATAGCTCAAAGTGTTCACTCTCAGCTAGTGAATTTTCGCAGTACCAGACACTCCAGATTCTAATCATATTTGGTCAAAATCTTCTTATTCTTCAATGAAGAAAATATACATCTCCCAGAAATGGTTATTACAATAGAAATCAGTAGTGATTTCTTCAAGTATATGAACTTGTTGATGACAGAGGTCTACAAAGTTTTCTTCCAAAACAAATTGCCTAGAGTGCTACCACATATGCAAGAAGCTTTACAATTTGCTACAGATAGTATATTAGGGATTGGTTCCTATTAGAAGAACACACCATCATCAAAGTGTATGGATTCACTCATGATCCATATATTTTTCCATCCTTCCTTACTCCTAGAGTGTTTTCTTTGAAACTGGTAAGACAAAAATTGATAATAGAAAATGAACATTTCATCAGTTTCAAGAAAACTTCATAAATAAAATTTCCTTGGGTAATTGGACCTTATATTATAAATAATAAAGTTGCACTTCCTATAGTGGAAAGTTTGCTATAGGAAATGGGTTTTAAAACATATGTTGCAGTGAATTATGATCCCCATCATATTATTTCATAGAGAAGGCTAATGAATAAGAACAAGGTTTTTGAACACCAAGTAGTAGAAGGATTGGCTAAAAGAGTAAATTGGATAGATTACCAACTCAGAGAAAAAATGAAAAAGTTACAAAGTAAAATCCATTGTCCTTGGTACAAGAAATAGAGGTAGTCACTCCCATTGCAAGCCATTCAGAGACAAGTAAAAGGATGTTTTTCATATGCAATGGAAATGGAAGAAGACAAGAGTTCAAAAACAACTAAAATCCAGAAGATTGAAGTTGAAGGAGAGTTGGTTGAAGTTGTTAAAGGTGAAGGTAGGAAAAAAAATAATATCAAGAGACCAGCTTTTGAAGTACAACCATATGAAATTGTCGAGGTTCCTGAAACATCAGCTAATAAATTTAAATCGAGAGCTGATTTATATGAAAAATACAAGGATGATAAAGAGACATCTTTAGATGAATCCATAAAATTATACGCAGATGTCAGGAATATATCCAACAAAGTAGTTTCTTTGGTGACTGTTAAAGATCATGCTAAGAATACTTTTAACTTAGCAGTATTTTCTAACAACATGATAACAGAAATAAGGTTAAATCTCGAGGAAATTTCCAGTACTTGACATGATTCATTTACACAAGCATACCAAAGAAGTAATATATAGTGATTTAATGAAATCCACCTTGAAAGTATCCAAATTTCAATCTACAAAGACAAAAATAAAAAATTAGCTAAGGAAGGAAAAGGTGGAAAATAAGGCACACCATTAGCAGATAAAGAAACTCCAAGGGGATTTGTTGGCTATAGACAACGAAGCTAATAAGGGAGAGGTCACTCAAAATATCCTTGCAAAGAAGAAAAACACAATTCAATTGGTTAAAAAGAAATTGAAGATCCCTACTACACAACTAATTCAAGATTCAGAATTGACTAAGTTGGGGAAAGAAAAAGAGATACTAACCAATGAGTTGAGTGACATAAAATAAAAATTGTTGAAGCTTATTGATTAAAAGAAATAATGGGAAAAGGAGAAATCTCTTTTGGTTGAAAAAAACAATGTTCTAAACGAAAAAACATTGTTCTAGAAAAAGAGAAAGAGGATAAAAGTAAAGAAGATGAGGTACCAATAATTCGTCCTATTTCACAAACAAATACATAATCTATTGTGCAAGCTATGTCCCAGATAAGTTTGCAGGACTTGGAAATTGTTATTATGAAAAGCCACAGTAAAAATATGGTTGATGCAGTTTTAAAAAATGAAGAAGAATGAAAAGCACTTGAAAATAAATATAAAGAACTTCTTGATAAAAACGATAACCTAGTAAAACAATTAATTATGCAATTGCCAATGCAAGGCGCAAGGCATCTTATATGGTATATGATCATTGCAGAGGATGTTAAGCTCAGGCCTTATTTAAATTATATTTTGGATAAAGAGATGGTTATAAATGATGTCAGACATAGTTGTATTGCAGTAAAGGAATATTTAAATAAGAAGCATGCGGAAACAACTAATAATACAATTAATTTTCTGAAAGCTTTGTGAGAAGAATATTTGAGTACAATGGGAATAAAAGATAGAATTACAGTGGTCACCTAGGCTAGGAAGGTAGTGTAGAAGCATAAAAACATAGACACTATGCAGGAAAATATTGACATAATGCAGCATCAAGTGAATATTTTTAAAGGTTCATTTGTGTCACTCTTTCAAAAAGCTTTTCCTTCCTTTTGGGAAGAAGATGGTAGACTTTTATCTCAGGTGGTAGTATTTACTGGTTAAATGGAGGTTGGATCATAAGAAATTTCAAGATATGAACCAGTCCTTCTCAGGAAAAACTATGGTGGAAAAATTGGCAGTGGATTTTGAAATAAAAATACTTTCAGAGCAATATGTTCCCAATTTCCACTCATTTCATATGTGGATCATGTGTAATTGAGGGTATTAACAAAATAAATGGCCTATCTAGAGCTATCAACTCTAGAACAATGAAAGATAGTAGATAATTTCAGAAGAACGAAGTACAAGCTGCATCAATAAGGAAGGTCGAGGATTTTTCAAGACTAATTTTATTTTGAAAATGTAATAGATTTATAAGTAGTTAGTTTCTTAGGAGTTATATGACAAGTGTAATAAAGGTAGTAATTTTTGCTTATTTTTAGCATAGAAATAGTTATGAGCTCAAGGATATTTTATTTATTTAAGAAACGTCTTGTAATGTATTGAGGGTTGGAACCCGTGAGAAAAAAATGATTATTGTAAGAGAGTTTCAAGTATCAATAAAGATTTCAGAGACACGCAGGTTTTTTTGCACAGATCCTTGTGTTATTTACTTTACAGTTTGTACTTTCTCTCCTTCATGTGAATGTATTTCATGTTTACCTTTTCCATTTTATTATCCTTTCATGCTTGAATGAGTTTATATTGTGTTAGAATTCATAATCATATGCTCTGAACCTTTTCTTTCAAGCATTCACAAATATTTTCCCACTAAAGTTAATATTGGATTCATCCTGAGATGCCCATATTAATAGAATGTTTCTTACTCTTCCTTATCACCATACAATCAACATTTTGACTATAAAGGAGTAGCTACCTTATGTCTGTTTAAAATTCCATTGTAAAGCACTATTATTACTTGTTTTTCATATATGACTCCATGCCCAATGAGCACTGGTTTCAGCCATTGCTACTATTAAATTTTATTTCTTTTCAAATATTTCTGTCCTATGAGTTTATCTATTGAGAGATCCCTCTCTGGAAGGAAAGAAGGCAACTTTCCTCCTAAAGATTGGTTTTGTGGTTACCTTGGGATTATCCTTTCACAACCAGGGGTAAATTATGAGTGCTAACATCTTGGCAGCGTTGATGGGGTTGAGAGTTCAAATATGCAATGGGAAGAATGACACTATATTTCAAGAAGAGATGATTTTTGTGGGAAAACAAAATTTCTTACATTCAAAGTCGATTGTGTTTTTTCCCTAGTGACTCCAGATTAATTTTCAAGAAGGTATTATAAAAGACAATTTCGTGGATTTCATGAGAGCGCACACAAGAGGTAACCCTAATTCTGAAGCTTTATATATTGTGGAAGATCCAAAAAGTTTAATTACGAGAAGACATGGTAAAGAACAAGTAGGTACTTCTCAAATAGAAAGGTCATCTTCTCAAACTCAAGAAGAATTTCTTGGCTTTCAATATTTTGAGTTGGAAACAAAGTTTGAACAATATTTCTTAAGATCTAAATATGGATCATATTTAAAACAAGTTGAAATCAGTCCAAACAGAATTCAGTCTTATTTGTTAGATTGACTTTGGAAAAACCTCCAGAATACTGTAAAGAAAGAAGAAATAAATCCTCTATTCGAAACTTCTCAACCTCAAATTCCTAGCATTGTCCAAAATCCTCATGTTTCTCATAGCCCTCCTAGACCCATGGCTACTAGATTTTATCCATTGGCTTAACCTGTTGTGTTACATGACCCGCCATAGAACTACTCACAGAGAATTTCATTGTTTCATGGGGAGGGAAATTTTACAACTAGACAACATATGGATAGGTTTGATGATTTCATTGATTTAGAAGAAGTGGATTATGATGATGCCAAAATGAGACTATTTGCACAAAGTTTGTCGAAGGAAGATAAAAGGTGGTTTAAATATCTTCCTGCAAGGTCTATTGCTACTTTTCAGGCCTTTCAAACTCTTTGTCTAGATAGGTGGGAAGATAAAAAGAGTCTTCTGCAGGTTTTGGCTCATTATAATAATTCAAAGAAAGGAAATTTGAGTCGATGGATGAATTTTCAAGCAGGTTCATGAGGGTTTATAGATCAATACCAACTAATATAAAACCCCATGTAGGGGCTACAAAATTACACTGTGTTGATGCATTTGATACTGATTTTTCTATGTTATTGGCAGAAAGAAAATGTGTTGATTTGTCTACTATTTTAAAGATGCACTAGAGGTGGAATCTAACCTAATGGATTATAGGAAAATGAAACAAAGAATAGAGGTAGATAGGAGAAGAACTAGAGAAGATAATAAAGCTTCTACATATTCCTCAACTGATGCTAAATTTTATATAATGATAAAAACAATGGAGAGGTTGATGGACAAATTGGAATTGGATAATAGACCTCCAAATAGAGAGAGTCATAAATCATGAATACCAATTTTAGGAGACCTCCTCCTCCCCCTCAGATTAGGAATATATATCAAAGAAATCCCAGGAATTTTGAGGACCAAACAAATAAGACCACCTTTTCCAGGAATTTTGTAGATGAGGAAGACGAGAATGATCCTCTCAATAACCAAATACACTATTTTGATGATCTAGACTCTGAAATTTATCTCACATAAGAGGAACATAATAAGTTTTCTTAAGAAGATTATCATAATACACTTGATTTAGAAACATAGCAATAATACAGAGGATATCAAAATGATATAGATGATTTCCTGAAATAGTTAAAATTGAGAAGTAGAGATGTAGTTATAAATAAACGAAGGCCCACTCCAAATAAATATTCCAGCAGTCAGCAAAGTGCAGAAAAACAAAAACAAAATATTGTAAAAAAAGGATCCAGATAATAAAAAGGAAATGCCAAAAGAAAATAAACAACAAATGCCAATTGAAGTTGACAGAGCAATTTTTTCCTTCAATTTACAGTCTGAATTGTCCAAGGTAAAGATTTCCATTCCTATTAGTGAGTTGCTGATAATTAATGAATATAGAGAAAATATAACTAGGATGGTTAAACCTGATGGAGAGTGCAACTAGACACACTAGAATTGACAGATGATGCTCCAACAATATTTCTTGGTCCTAGAATTGAAGACACTGATGAAGAGGATGTTCCCCCATTCTATGTTTTCCTTAATGTTCATAATATGATCTTACATAATTCTATGCTAGATTATGGTGAATCAAATAATCTAATGCCAAGAGTGGTGGTTGAAAGTCTAGGATTAGAGATTACAAGGCCCTACAAAGACTTGTTCTCCTTTGATTCTAGAAAAGTAAAATGTTTGGGATTGATTAAAGATATGGTAGTTACTCTTGCATATATCCCTACCACGAGCATTATCATTGATGTATAGTGGTTGATATTCCTCCCAAATTTGGTATGCTATTATCAAGTTTTTGGGCTTCTAAACTTAAAAGGACTTTACAAATGGACATGTCCTATGCAACTATTCCTTTATTTGGAGAACAAAAAATATTATACAGGGAAAAGAGATTAGCATATGTGGTTAGAAGTCAAGGTAATCCCAACAATCATCCCATTTATGTTGTAGATATTGACCTAGGATCTTCCATATTTTTCAATGACTCTCATATTGAACAAGACTTTCTTGTAGTAGATGAACTGAAAGAAGACAAAGAGTTTGCTAAGAGGCAAGAAGCACTGGAGAAGAAACAAAATGAGTAAGGATTATGGACAATGTATTTTGATGGATCAATTAGCAAGGAAGGAGTTGGTGCAATTATTTGGATCAATTCTCCAAATAGGGATTTTAAAGTGTATTCTTATAAATTGACATTTGAATGTACCAATAATGTAGTGGAGTATGAGGATTTTCTATTAGGATTAAATTCTTTGAAGGATTTGAAAGCATATAGAATACATGTTTTTGGAGATTCTTAGTTAGTGGTAAATCAAGTGAATGATAGTTATCAAAAAAAACATCCCAGAATGCGAGATTATAGGAATGAAGTGTGGGATATGTTGGGAAATTTCTTTACCGAAAATAGAGTTAGGGTAATTTCCAAAATCTAAAATCAAGTAGTTGATTCTCTAGCCACTACTACTAGGAATTTCAAAGTTTATATATTCTAAGAAAAAGTATAAAATAGAGATTGTAAATAGACCTTCTATCCTGAAAACTCCAAGTACTAGAAAGTGTTTGAAGATGACTTACAGATAAAGAGGTTCTTGGAATTGTTAGATGAGTTTGTAAATACAAATATTGACACAAAAAATCAAAATTCAGAAAAATTTCAAGATGAAGAAGAAATTGTAGATGAGAATGTTGAGCAAAAAGATTTGAAAAATATGATAACATGAAAGGACATTATTAGGCTCAAAGGTAATTACATTCCCAAAGGACTTATACATCTAGAAATATTGTTTGACCAAAATGATGTAGCAAAATATACTAAAGTGAAGCGTCACAAAAATGAAATTCAAGATCAAAATAATGGAACTAAAAAATTCTCCAAAAATTGTGAAGCTTTCAAAAAATTGGAACTGAAAAACTATACTGATTTTTTTCCTTAGAGCTACGAATACTAAAGGAATATGATACTTCCATTATACATCATAATATTCCCATTATACCTAGGGAAAATCATTAAAAATATAAGCTTAGAAGAATAAATCCAATGATATTTCTCTTGATTTAGAAATAAGTAAGAAAGTTATTCAATGCAAAATTTATTGTAACACTCAGATTTACTAGGTGGGTAGCTATCGTGCATGTCAGAAAGAAAAATGGAGAAATCAGATTGTGTGTAGACTTGAGAAACCTTAATAAAGTTTCATTGAAATATAACTATCCCTTGCCTAAAATGGATCATATACTGCATAATGTTTTTGGAGCTGAGAGAATTTCTACAATGGATGGTTTTTCTAGGTACAACCAAATAAAGGTTCTTCCTGAATATCAGGAAGAAAAAAAATTCACTCCACCATGGGGAACCTTTATGTATGGCAAAATGTCATTTGGGTTGATGAACGCAGGAGCAAATTTCTAGAGGGAAATGGACATAGAGTTTGCGGAGGAAAAATATAACTTTGTTGTAATATATATGCATGATATTACACTCTACTCAAAATATGACAGTGATCACATAAATCACTTGGAAAAAAATATCTTGAAATGCAGGCGGTATGGTATTTCGCTCAGTCCTAGAAAATCTAATTTTTCCATGAAAGAGGGAAAGTTGTTGGTTCATATTATTTCTAAAGATGAGATAAAAAATGATCCAGACCAAGTAAAGGCTATTTTGAGGGTGTAAATACCAAGGAATAAAAGGGAACTGCAGTCATTCATTGGGAAAGTAGATTTCTTGAGGTTCATTCCAAGTTTTGTAGAGATTTTAAGAAATATAACAAACATGTTGAGAAAGGATTATGAGAGTAAATGGACTATAGAAGCTAAGAAGTATTTTAATAACATTAAAAAATCAATAACAGAGGCACTTATATTCCTACTGAGTCCATATTTTTCGAAATATTTTTTGGTTTTCTCTTATGCCTCTGAACATATAATAGCTGGAGTCTTGTTGCAGAAGAATCAACAAAATGCTGAGCATCCCATTTCTTTCTTTAGCAAGATACTGAGATATGGAGAGTTAAAATATGACATCATGGAAAAATAGGCTTATGCCTTAGTGAAGTATTTGAAAGATTTTAGGATGTATATTTTACATTCTCATATTATTTATTATGTTCCCAAGAATGTGGTGAAGAACATTCTTACTCAAACTAATCCATAGGGGAAAAGAGAAAAGTGGATAACAGTCCTGCTGGAGTATGATTTGGAGATCAAGCTTACAAAGTTGGTGAAAGGACATGGACTAGAAAAGTTGATGAATTATTCAAATTGTGGATCCTTCCAATTGACTTTATTGTCTAATAATTCAAATTAGTTGGATTTAGGATTACACGTGATCACATATTTCAATTTATCTCCTTGGTATAGTGATATTGTCTATGTTTTACAAAATTTACAAACACCTCCAGCATTAAGTAAAAATAGAGCCAGATTAGTGAAAATAAAAGCAGAATTTTTTTGCATCATGAACCAATATTTATATTGGAAATATCTGCGAGGTATATTGCTGATTTGTTTATTGGAAAATTAATCCCAAAAAACTATAAAGGATTTTCACCAAGGAGTGTGTGGAGGGCATCATTCCTGGAAAGTCACAACAAATAAAATTTTGAGGGTTGGGTCCTATTCGCCTACCATGTTTTATGATGTTTACAAAGAGATCACAACCTTCCATCAGTGTCAAATATTTGATGGGAAGACAAATCTAATACCCTTACCACTAAATCCTATTTCAGTAGAAGCACCTTTTCAGCAGTGGGGGCTAGATTGCATTGGAGAAATTAACACAAATTCTTCTGGCCAACATAGATGGATCCTGACTGAAGCTGATTACTTTACCAAGTGGATTGAAGCTATACCTACCAAGAGGGCTACTGATGTCATTATCATGGATTTTATGGAAAACAACATTCGATCAAGGTTTGGATGTCCCAGGAGACTTGTAATTGATATTGTACCAAATTTCAAGTCTATGAAAATGATCATCTTTTCTCACAATATCATATCAGTTTGAATCATTCTACTGCATATTATCCAAGGGAATGGGCTTGCAAAATTCTCAAATAAAAGTCTAGTAAGGATAATCAAGAAGTTATTGGAGGAGAACAAGAGATCCTAACACAAAAAATTGATTATTTGTGGGAAGACATACTAAGTAATAAAATATCTATCGGTATGTCACCTTTCCAGTTGGTATATGGAGCAAAGATGGTTTTTCCACTATCTTTAGGTTTTCTGGTAATGAAGTTGCTACATGAATATGAGGAAGATCCAACTCATATGTAGAGGACGATCAATCACATCATTGAGTTGAATGAGGTAAGGTAAAAAGCTTATGATAAAATGCATGTACATCAAGAGAAAATGAAGAAGACCTTTGAAATGAGGGTTAAAGAAGAACAACTTTAGGTTGATGATCTAGTTTTGAAATTGGATGCTAGGAAGGAAGATAATCATGGAAAGTTTGATCATTTTTGGAAGGGGCCATTCATCATTGCTGCTTTTAGAGGAGACAATTCTTTTATTATGCAACATCAAAATGGGTTTCAGCTTAAAGGGGCCCTGTTAATGGAATATTTTTGAAGCATTATTTGTCATGAGGTGGAAGTTAATTTTGTATATTAGTTGTATATATTTATTTAATCGAAATATCAATTCAGATGGAAACTAAAGGATTTGAAACCCAGAGAGAAGGATCTAAGATTATTAAGGTTTGTCATTTTCTTTTAATCATTTATAGAAAAATGAAAAATAAATATGAATTGTTAGGATTTTAAATAATGTTTTGTGCAGAAAAATAAATTGGCACAGATGTGCAGTTCTTTGCGACGTCACGGGGAGGATAACGTCCCCAGTTGGAACCAGCTATTCGTATTGCTTTGGTCAATAGTTGAGATGATCAGGCCTAAGGAGAAATAGGAGTATGGTATGAATCTTGTTGATAAATGTGACCGAAAGGTGCTTGAAACATATTATATTAGATACCAAGATTTTTAATCTTTTCATAAAACTATAGGTCAAGGATGATAAGGAGCTTAAAATGGAAAAATCGTGCCTATGGTATATGTTGAGTCACTTATTAGGTTTCAACACTGACATATATGTTCCTAAGTTTTTAATGAGTATTTTGTTCATAATCAACATGATTCAATTTGATTCTCTGTCTCCCCAACCTTCGGGCCTTAAATTTGATTAATTCATAGCTAAAAGTATTCACTCTCATCTAGTGAACTTCCATAGTACCATACACTTCAAATTCCAATCATATTTGGTCAAAATGTTATTATTCTTAAATGAAGAAAATATTCATCTCTCAGAAATGGTGACTACGACAGAAATTAGCAGTTATTTCTTCAAGTATATGAACTTGTTGATGGAAGAGGTCTACAAAGTTTTCTTCGAGATAAAATTTCCTAGAGTGCTACTATAGATGCAAGAAGCTTTACGATTTTCTCCATATAGGAGAATAGGAGACTGGTTCCTATTAGAAGAACACACCATCACCAGAGTGTATGGATTCACTCATGAGCCATATATTTTGACATCCTTCCTTACTCCTAGAGTGTTTTATTTGGAGATGGTAATATAGAAATTGATAGTAGAAAATGAACATTTCATCAATCTCAAGAAAGATTCAGATATAAAATTTTCTTGGGAAATTGGACCTTTTATTATAAAGAATAAAGATGCACTTCGTATACTAGAAATTTTGCTACAGGAAATGGGTTTTAAGATAGATTTTGCAATGAATTATGGCCCCCATCATATTATTTCACAGAGAAGGAAAATGAATAAGAAAAAGGTTTTTGAACACCAAGTAGTAGAAGTATTGGCTGAAAGAGTAAATTGGCTAGATTATCCATATCAAAGATAAAATGTAGAAGTTACACAGGAAAATCCATTGGATGTGGTACAAGCAATAGAGGTAGTTACTACCATTGCAATCCATTCAGAGACAAGTAAAAGGACTTTTTCAGATGCAATGTAAATAGAAGAAGAAGGAAGTTCATAAACAAGTAAAAGACAAAAAATTGATACAAAAAGAGAGTTGATTGAAGTTGTTAAAGATGAAGGTAAGAAAAAGCAAATTAAGATCAAGTGACCAACTTTTGAAGTACAACAATATGAATTTGCATAGGTTCCTGAAACATTGGCTGATAAATTTAAATCCAGAGCTGATTTATATGAAAAATACAAGGATAATAGAGAGACATCTTTAGATGAATCCTTAAAATTATATGTAGATGTCAGGAAGATATCTAGTAAAGAATTTTCTTTGGTGACTGTCAATTATCATGCTAAGAATACTTTGAACTTGGCAGTTGCTACTAAGAACTGGATAGCAGAAATGAGGTTGAATCTGGAGGACATTCCAGTACCAGACGTGATTCATTTAGACAAGAAAACCAAATAAGTAATATACAATGATTTAATGAAATCCACCTTAAAAGTATACAAATTATAATCTACAAAGACCAAAATAGAAAATCAGCTAAGGCATGAAAAGGTGGAAAATAAGTTACACCAGAATGAGATAAAGAAGCTCCAAGGGATTTTCTTGATATAGACAGTGAAGCCAATAAGGGAGAGGTCACTCAAAATATCCTTGCAGACAAGGAAAACACAACTCAATTTCTTAAAAAGAAATTGGAGATCCCTCCTACACAACTAATTCAAGCTTCAGAATTGACTGAGATGGAGAAATAAAAGGAGATACTAACCAATGATTTGAGTGACATCCAAGCAAAAATGTTGAAGATTGTTGATGAAAAGAAATAATGGGAAAAAGAGAAATCTCTTTTGGTTGAAAAAATAATGTTCTAAAACAAAAACAATTTGTTCTAGAAAAAGAGAAAGAGGATAAAAGTAAGGAAGATGAGGTACAAGTAATTCATCATATTGCACAAACAAATACAGAATCTGTTGTGCAGGCTATGCCCCAGATATGTTTGAAGGATTTGGAAATTTTTGGTGTGAAAAGCCACAATAAAAATATAGCTCATGCAGTTTTAAAAAAACAAGAAGAAAGAAAAGCACTTGAAAATAAATATAAAGAACTGTTGGATAAAAATGATAAACTGGTAAAACAATTATATGGGAAATTTCCAATGTAGAGGGAAAGGAATCTTATCTGGGATATGATCATTGCTAAAGTTGTTAAGTTTAGGAATTATTTAAATTGTATTTTGGATAAAGAGATAGATATAAACGCTGCCAGACATAGTTGTATTGCAGTAAAGGAATATTTAAATAAGAATCCCATGGATACAACTAAGATTACAATTAATTTTCTGAATTCCTTGTGAGAAGATTATTTGAGGATAATGGGAATAAAAGACAGAATTACAATGATCACCTATGCCAGGAGGGTAGTGGGAAATCATGAACACATAGACACTATGCAGAAAAAGATTGACATAATGAAGCATCAAGTGAATATTTTTAAAGGTCCATTCATGTAACTCTTTCAAAAAGGGTTTCCTTTCTTTTGGGATGAATATGATAGACTTTTCACTTAGGTGGAATATCAAGATTTGCTGGTTAAATGCTTGGATCATAATAAATTTGAAGATATGAACCAGTCCTTATCAAGAAAATTTGTGGTGGACAAATTGGCATTGGATTTTGAAATAATAAATACTTTCAGAGAAGTTTGTTCCCAATTTCCACCCATTTCATATGTGGATCATGTGGAATTGAGGGTATTAGAAAAAGAAATGGCATATCTAGAGGTGGAAATTGTAGACCACTAGAAGACAGTAGAGAAGTTTAGAAGAATGAAGTACAAGCTACATCAATGAGTCTAGAGGAATTTTGAAGACTAATTTTATTTTGAAAAATGTAGTAGATTTATGAGTAGTTAGTTTGCTAGGAGTTATATGACAACTACAATAAAGGAAGTTATTTTTACTATTTTTAGCATAGAAATAGTTATCATATCAAGGAAATTTTATGTATTTAAGAAACATTTTTCAATGTATTAAGGGTTGGAAGCCGTGATAAAAATCTAATTATTGTAAGAGAGTTTCAAAGATCAATAAATATTTCAAAGTCATCCAGGCTTTTTGCAGAGATTCTTGTGTTATTTACTTTACAGCCTGTACTTTTTCTCCTTCATGTGAATGTTTTTCTTATTTACCTTTTCCATCTTGTTATCCTTTCATGCTTGGATGAGTGCATATTGAGTTAGAATTCATAATCATATGCCATGATGCTTTGTTTTCAAGCATTCACAAATCTTTTTCCACTAAAGTTAATATTGGATTCATCCTGAGATGCCCATATTAATGGATCGTTTTACTCTTTTTTATCACTAGATAATCAACATTTTGACTATAATGGAGTAGCTACCCTACCTCTATTTAAAATTGCATTGCAAAGCACTGTTATTAGTTGTTTTTCATATATGAATCCATTCCCAATGAGCACTAGTTTCAGCCATTGTTACTATTAAATTTTATTTCTTTTCAACTACTTTTGGACGGTGAGTTTATCTATTGAGAGATCCCTCTCTGGAAGGAAAGAAGCAATATTTCCTCCTAAAGATAGGTTTTGTGGTTACCTTGGGATTATCCTTTCACAACTAGGGGTAAATTATGAGTGCTAACAAACTTCTTAACCTTTGAATGCTTCACATGTCATACGATGGGACACATTGCAAGAAATTGTCTGCTCAAATAAGAACAACTCAAGAAGAGAAATAAAAAGTTCCATGCCCATGTAGTTGAAGTTGATGATCATGTTAAAGAAAAGAACAATGAAGATGAATTCTCTACCAAATAATATGTTTTGATATCATCTCTTACTAGATAATGTTGTATTATTTGTACAACCTCCACATGGTATAACCCCCGCACCTCTGATGCCATGTAAGGTTTTCCATTACACCAAAACGTGCAGATGTTTGGGTGTGATGAAAGCCTAAAATGTGCAGGTTGTTCAACCTTACAGTGCCCCTCTTGTTGTGATTTGCAAGTTTTAATAGGTGAAAAGCATTCACTACAACAGTTTGAGATGGATTCTTCCATCGAACTCTTGACTCCGTTCAATTTCCATTCATCGTATCAGAGCATAGGTCTCAGGTTCAATTCCCCCAAGCTATGCCGGAGGCGGGGTGTTGGAGTATCGGTACAACCTCCACATGGTATAACCGCCACACCTTTGGGAATATAAAAACAAGTGTACAAACCACCACTCCTGGTGATAGGGCCTTGTGCTAGGTTTAAAACGTTCAAAAACATCTGCAGGTTTTGGTGCAATGACAAACCTTACATGGTCAAGCAAGCTTAACTTGGGGTATTAAGTGGTAAGCCTTTGCTTCTGGTGCAGTGATGGAATTTTGAGATTTTTGCTCAATTTTTCATGCAAGATCTGTCAAAAACCATGTTTTTGAGAGATATGAGCTTCATCTCGCCATGAGCTATGATACCATATTAATATGTCACAGTAATATAGGGACTAAAACACAGTCTCATAAGAGATTTCAGACAATTAAGCATGAAAATGGCATAATGGTGCTGCAATTGTATTACTCATTCTTTATTGATTATACAGAGATGCTACTCCAATTGCAACACCATTATACCATCTTCATGCTTAATTGTCTAAAATCTATAATGAGATTGTGTTTTAGTCCCTAGATTACTGTGACATATTAATAGATAAACCTCACATGGAAGTAACACTTGGATCGTAGACAATAGAGCTTCCAGACATATGACATGTTATAAATACTCTCTTCAAGGTCTTCCTAAAAAGAATCACCTCACAAAGTCATGCTTGGAGATGATTATCAATATCCCATCAAAGGAATGTGAGAATCCTTTTATAAGTTAGACTCAGGAAATTCTATGAAGATGAAGGAGGTCTTATATGTCCTAGTATTGAAAAAGAATACACTTTCTATCTCATCCCTAGACAAGAAAGGTTTCATAGTTGCTTTTGTATATGGAGAAATGATTATGTGGCAAAAGGGAAAGACAATAGCCAATGCATTTTTTATTGGTAAAGAAGAAAGAGGAAATTACAAGCTGAAGGGAAAATCAGAATCAACTGTAACAGAAAGTACCATCAACACATGTGAACTGCGCAATAGGAGACTTGCTCATGTCAACTACAAAGCACTACCAATTGTGAGCAAGGTAGTCACATGATTACCAGACATTCAAATAAATCATGAAGTAGTTGTCAAAGTATGTGCTCAAGGGAATAATACCAAGACTCTCGTTTCCAAGCAGAAACAGTAAAGAAAAATGGATCTTGTACATTGTTCATTCATATGTATGTGGTCCAATGTCCACCACTTCATTAAGCGGGTATGTTTACTATGTTTCTTTTATCAACGACTATTCCCATAAGAATTGGACTTACTTCTCAAAAGTAAAATATGAATTATTTGAAAGATTCAAAGAATTCAAGGCTCTTGTAGATAACTTATCTAAAAAGAAGATCAATACCTTTATATCCAACAATGGAGGAGAATTCACTTCAAATGAATTCAAGGATTTATGCAAAGAAGCTAGGATTAAGAGGGAGATCACCACACCCTATAATACTCAACATAATGGAATAGTATAAAGAAAGAAAAGAACTATCATGGAGTCTTTGAAATCCATGATTAATTATCAATACCTACCCATGCACTTATGGGCTGAAGTAGATAAAAGTGCATTGTATGTTTAGAACTGAATCTACCACAATGCTCTTAGGAACAAAACTCCAGAAGAAATGTTTACTGGAGAGAAGCATGAAGTCATCCACCTGAAAGAAGGGAATATTTGTTGGCTATAGTGATCATTCCAAATTTCAGGTTATCGTCAGATCAAGATCAACAGAGATGTCATATTTGATGAAGATGCAACTTTTAGTAAGTTCAAAAAGAACCATGCATAAGAAGATCATGGAGAAGAACATGAATCCCAAAGAGTTGAAGAAACCTATAGAATGTCGATTCATAATGTTGAATAAGCACATATACCAAATAACCATGACATGGAAAAGCCTCAAATGCCTATGGAGATACCTTAGGAAATAATCTCACAGAAGAGAAGAGAAGCTTGGGATTGTGATGTCATTCAAGGTGCAGAAAAATATGTTGCTCAAGAAGGAAGCAAGATACCAAGGACCTATTCCAACTATGTGGGCTTGATCGGTAATATTGTTGATGCAAAACCTACTTGTTTTGAAGAAGCTACAAAGAAGAAGGAGTGGATGGATGAAATGATCAAATAATGCTAATATATTATCAAGAATGATGTTTGGGATGTACTACCAATACCAAGAGAGAAGTTAGTTGTTTCCTTGAAGTGGATATTCAATAAAAAACATTCAAAAGATAGAATTATTGAGAAGTACAAGGAAATTTTGGTAGATCAAGGATTCTAACATAAATAAGGAATTGATTATGAAGAGAATTTTGCATGAGTGGCAAGATATACCTCAATCAAAACTATCCTTTCCTTGGAAACCAAGATGAAATGTAAGTTACACCAAATGGATGTAAAGATGGCCTTTCTAAATGGTGCAATAGAAGAAGAGGTATACATTGAACAACCTCTAGGTTTTGAAACCTGGACAGAAATTCACATGTATGCATATTGAAGAAAACGTTATATGGGTTAAAGCAAGCACCCATAGCTTGGTATGGAAGAATTGATGGATTTATGATGAGCTTGGGATTTACCAAGAGTAAAGCATATTCCACCCTTTACTATAAGGTTTTCGATGAAGGTATTATGATTATATTTCTATATGTTGATGATCTATTCCTAGCAGGTAAAGAGAAGCTTATTGATTAATGTAAGAAGAAGCGTGTTGGTCAAATTAAAATGAAATATATTGGTATGATGCACTATTTTCTCTGTATGGAAGTAGTGAATTTATCATATGATATTTTCCTTAATCAAGGGAAATATGTTTTTGATATTCTAAATATATTTCAGTGGGATATTGGATTGCAAGGAAATGAACACTCCGATGGTGACTAATTTGAAGATGCTCAATGATGATTCTTCAGATACAGTAGATGTTACATTGTACTGATATATTATTGGCTCACTAATGTACCCAATGAATACTAGACCAGATATAGATTTTGTTGTAAACACATTAATTCAGTATATGGTGGAGTCAGGACGTGTTCACCTAGTTACAATAAAACATGTGATGATGTATCTTAATGGTACACTAGATTGTGGCCTTGGATATGCATTTGATGGTGAGATTAGAACACATGGTTATATAGATTCATATTGGGCTAGGAACACCGATGAAAGGAAGAGTAGCTCGAGATGTTATTTCAGTTTTCAATTAGGTGTGATCTCATGGCTTAGCATAAAGGAGACTTATGTTTCACTCAATATAACAAAAGATGAATAGATTGTCGCATGTTCAGCAAGCAGTGAATAATTTTGTATTCGCAAGTTGATAATAGTATTTTTCAATGAAAATATGGATGCGACCTATATTTACTGCGATAATCATAGTTACATCAAGCTAACAGAGAACCCAGTGTTTCATGACAAGCCAAAACACGTAGAGATAAAGTTCCATTATATTCGAGACATGGTGCAGAAGGGAGTGATGATGATGATGATTTGATTCCTATTGTAGTGGTGTGGCAGCTCAACCTAGGATTGGTATGTCATCATGATAAGTCCTGTCTAAACCCATTCGGATTGGTGTATTAGTGCTAACAAGGCCAAGGTGATCCTATGGGGATTAGTATCTTCAACTAGGATTGTTTTTCCTAAAAGGGTTAGTAAGACAAACAAGGATTGTTTGGTCCCCAAGTAGATCAATATGCCTGGTTAGGATTTTTGTTTTGAAAGGATTGGTAAGCTAGACAAGGACTGGGTCTACCAGAGTTCCCACCATGATGTTGCTTCAGATGGATTGGGACTTTGTGTTGTTGATGATGATGTGGTCCCATCATTCTCTGCCGATGATGATGATGTGGTCCCATCATTCTCTGCCGATGATGATGATGTGGTCCTAGCACTATGTGTTGCTGATGATGATGTGGTCCCAATAGTCTGCGTTGGTGATTATGATGATGTCACTACAACACTCTGTTATGATGATGATAATGATGATGATGTCTTAGCATTTTATGCTAATGATGATTATGTTCTTCCAACATCTATATGTTGATGATGCGACCAATGATCTAGCATTTATTTGTTGAGGATGTTTTTTTAGCACTAACATGTTAATGATGATGTCATTGTTCCATTATTCACATACTGATGTTGTAGATGATGATGATGTTCCAGTATCCACATACTGATGTTATAGATGATGATGTTCTAGTATTCACATATTGATGTTGTAGATAATGATGATATTCCAAAAGATGTTCTAGTGGTCGCATACTGATGTTGCAAATAATGATGGTGTTCCAGTGTTTACATACCGATGATGATGATGTTTGAGTATTCACATATTGATGATGATGATGCTCTGTGATGATGATGTTCCACAATGATGATGTTTTGTGATGATGATATTCCACAATGATTATGTTCTATGATGATTATGTTCCAAGATGATGATGTTTTATGATGATGATGCTTTATGATGATGATGCTCCATGATGATGATGTTCCATGATGATGATTTTTTTTGATGATGCTGATAATTATGACGTTGTTGTTACAAAAATTCCTATGAAATATAGATCGACCAGTCAATTGTATAGATGATGTTTTTTTTGTTGCCTATGATCTAGAATACCTTCCTTATTAAGAGGGAGTGTTTAAATATTGTAACTGTAGAAGATATTATATTGTACTTTTATAATATTATTGATGTCGTCCCTTATAGATTTGATGTTCCTCTAATTAGGAATGCCATTAATGTAATTGGTCATGTAAAAATTGAGGTAAAACCTTCGTTCTAAATCGGGTGAATAGTACCCACAAAAGAATTGGTAAATATTTTTTTTGTGTCTCCCAAGGAAAGTTAGCCCTATTGGAGAGATTAATTCATCCCTTTTAAGTTATTATACTTCCTAGACAATGTCAATAAATAGATGAGTCACCCTCATCATTTAGACACACTCACAACTCAAGCAAGTTTGCTAGAGAGAGAAAGAGGAGTCCATATGGAGGAGAAGAATCAATCTATCTCAGTCTGGTGGTTTTACATTGTACTTGGTTGGATTCTATATCTAGGAGGTTTTGTTGGGTTTTCTTCCCCATGAAGGTTTCCCAAGAGAAATTGTTTTTTCTTCTTTGTCTTTTTGTGCTTTTCATTCTTTTAGTGACCTTGTTAATGGGCTTAAAAATTTTAAAAATCTAACAATATTGGATTAGATATCTCATGTTTGGAATTTGTCGATACATCATGTTCCAAGGGTGGTTATGTTGGTTAATGGTTGGATATATTTTTAGTTCTTGTCTGAAGAGAGAAAACAAGTTATAGCATCTAAATACTAGGTTATTGGAGTTGGATCCCTAGTTTTATGCAATCGGTATGAAACATTTAATCCTTGGAAAGAGAAGCTCAACAAAAGACGTTTATGGGTTCTTTTACTGGGGTGGCCCCTTCATTGTTGGAATTTGAGAGATTTCATGGAGCTGGGTAATTCTATTAGAAACTTTATCAAATTAGAAGAAGCAACCCTCATGTCAAATGATTGGAGAATGCAAATAATTTTAGTTAACGTCAATATGGATGAAGGTTTTTTGGAGAATATTTAAGTCTGTTGGGATGAAGGGGATTCCATTACAATTTTAGAATACTAGAAGGTTCCTTTTCTCTATTTTCAATGTCATAGAACAAGTCACCTAAGTCATTCTTGTACTTGGGATTTCAATGTCAACTCATAAATTTGTTCTTCACATGGGGAGTTTAAATACATGATGGATAATATTTCATTCCAAATTCCACTATATGGGGAGTATGCTCTGTAATTTATGACTAAGTTTCATTTTTTCCTTCATCTATTTCTTAAGTCTCTCTCCGCTGATGAAATTTTGGGGGCTATGAATTTACTAGAGTTGTTGAAGGAAAATTGTTTTTTTAACAAGCCCTCATCTCATAAGAGTTAGTTTCCCTTATTGGATAGTCCCCTTCTAGACCCACACACATTGGGGGCTGGAAACCCTACTTCTCCCTTGCCTTAATTATACCCTCAGCATAGCGATGAATCTAGAACAGTGGTAAAGGATAAGGGTATTGGTGATTATTACTCTTTCCCCTTAAATATGTTTTTCTCTTCATCTCCTTTAGATGAGGACCCTTCCCATATCTCTTAGGAGCATTCTCCTCCCTATTTAGCAATATTTGAAAAACTTCTGATTACTACTTATGTTTGGGTTCTTGAAGTTAGGTATTTCGATGATCAATCTATCCATATCACTTTGATTAGGTTTCATAACTTGGCATCTCATAAGAAAAAAATACTCTGATTGAACGGATGGATAAATCCAAATGGGTTAACCCTAAATTACCCTCTATTATGCCAGTTGTGTCATCTTTACTGTTTGACTCTCCCGTTTTTAAAGACAACGAAACTCTTAGAGAAGGTATGGCCCAATAGGAGGTTCCTAAATGATTTTAATTTGATTTAACATTAGAGAGATTGGAGGTTCTCCCAAACTAAGTTCCTTTAAGAATATTTTAGATAGGATAGGTATGGATATTGTTTTGCTTCAGGATACCATGAAAACTAGGGATAATGATGCGATTTCTTCCTTAAGCTAAATCTGCTTGGAAGAGTTGTGTAATGGATGAAAATGGGCTATTAGGTGGTTTCTTCCTTATACAACTTTGATTATCACATAGAATCACAGTAGTGTCCAACTCTAGGTTGAATAATCTTGACATCAGCTTTCGAAGCCATATGGCTTCACAACTAGCAGAGCAAGATGCTATATATTCTGCTTCAGCTATGCTTAGAGCAACACTAGACTATTTTCTGCTAAACCATGAAATCATAGCAGATCCTAGACTATAACATCCACCTAAAGTGCTTTTTCTGTCTGATATACTTCCAGCCCAATCTGCATCTATGTAGCCATACAATCTATACTCATGGCTACCATCATAGTATAGACCAAACTCTATAGTCCCTTTCGGATATCTCATTAAATCTTTTGCAGCTACTAGGTGAACCCATCTTGGTTGAACAATAAATTGACTCAAGGTGTTCACGGAAAAACAAATGTCTGGTCTGGTATTCGTTAAATACATTAATGACCCAATGATCTGTCTATAGTGGGTCACATCCACTAATTCTGATGGGTCATCAGCTAACAAATTCAGTTTGGAGTCCATGGGTGTGTCCATGGATTTAAATTCCAACATATTGAATCTCTTCAATATCTCTACCGTATACTTTCCCTGGTTGAGAAAGATTCCTTCTGAACTTTGCCATACTTCCAGACCTAGGAAATAATGCATTAACCCAACGTCTTTCATCTCAAATTCTTCTGCTAGTTTCTTCTTGCTTTCCATAATCTGTTTCTCATTCCCTGTCAATAATAAGTCATCCACATATAACAGCAGGATTACAGGTTCATCTTTTACAACCTTAAGATAAAGGTTAGGATCATCTTTACTCTTGGTGAAGCCCATGCTTGACAAGAAACTATCTATCCTTTCATACCAAGCTCGAGGAGCCTGTTTCAGGCCATACAAGGCCTTCTTCAACTTGCATACGTGAGTATGTCTATCTTCAACTTCAAATCCTTGTGGTTGTTCTATGTATACTTCTTCTTTGATCACATCATTCAGAAAAGTTATTTTCACATCCATCTGGTGTAAGTCCCACTTCATCCTAGATGCAAGTGCCATGATGGCTCTAATCGAAGTATACAGTGCTACTGGGGTGAATGTTTCTTCATAATCAATTCCCTCCTTCTGATAGAATCCTCTGGCCACAAACCTTGCTTTATATTTCTCCATACTTCCGTCGGCTGCATGCTTTATTTTGCATATCCATTTGGAGGATACTATACTCTTTCCTTTTGGTTTGGGAACTATATCCCATACATCATTCTTCATTATTGACTGGTATTCTTTAGTCATTTATTCTACCCATTCTTTCTTCTGTACAGATTCTTCATGACTTGTAGGTTCTTGATCTACAAGATCATACATCAAGGCTACATAATTCGAAAAAGTCTTAGGCTTCTTTCTTTCCCTTGTGGAGCCTTCAGGAGCTCCATATGTTTCTACTTCTCATATAATTTCTCTTGTTCAAGAAGGCTTTCTCTTTCTTTACATCTCCATCATGGGAGGTTCTTGTGGTTCTACTAAGTCATGTTCTTCAGGACCTTCATCTTCAGGGAGACATGTAGTATCTCTATTTCTGGGAGATGTCTCTTCTTCATACACTTCTTCATGTTGGCACTTCCTGGATCTCTTGAGGGCTATCTCTTCATCAAATGTCACATCTCGACTAATTTCCATGTGATGGAATCTAGGAATACAGATTCTGAATGCTTTGGATACCTCAAAATATCCAACAAATATCCCCTTCTTTCTGGAAGGGTCTAACTTGGTTCTTTTCTCTTTTGGTATATGAATATATACTGGACAACCAAATATATTGAGGTGACTTACCTCAGGCTTATTTCCTGTGAAAATTTATTCTGGAGTCTTGAACCCAAGAGCACTGTGAGATATTCTATTATGCACATACACAGCAGTTCTTACTACTTCTGCTCACAGATGCATTGGAAGATCTTGATCATAAATCATTGTCTTCACTGCCTCAATGATGGTTCTGTTCTTTCTTTCTGCAACCCCATTCTGTTGAGGATTGTAGGGAGTAGTTAGTTCCCTCTTGATTCTGGCATCTTTGCAGAAAGACTCAAATTATTTTGAGGTATATTCTCCTCCAATGTCTGATCGGAGTGTCTTTATTTTCTTTTCTGAAATATTCTCTATCAAGGCTTTGAAATCCTTGAATTTCTCAAACACTTCACTCTTTGCTTTCAAGAATTATATCCAAGTCTTTCTTGAAAATTCATCAATGAATGTGATATAATATTCAAAGCCACTTAAGGATGTAGAAGACATTAGACCACATACATTTGAATGAATCAATTCCAACGTACCTTTTGTTTTAGTTTCACTTTTTGGAAATGGATTCTTGATGTTCTTTCCTTTCGCACATCCTTTGCAAATGCCTTCATGCTTGATCTTCATATCTGGTAATCCCTTCACAGGAGGTAGAGCCTTGTAGTTGATGTGGGCAAGAATTCTATTCCATAGTTCACTAAGGTCAGTGGACTCATGAACAAAGGATATTTCTGAGTGCCCCTTGAGTTTATACAAGCCTCCCTCTTCTTCACCAATGATGATTGCATTTTCAATATTCTTTCCTTTGGGCCACATGAGTACTTGGCCATCTATGAAAGCAACTCTGAATCCTTTCTTATCTAAATCTGAGATAGAAAGTAAGTTCTTCTTTAAACCGGGTACATATAATACATCTTTCATCTTTAGAGGATTACTTGAATCAAGTTTGTAGTTTGCCTCACCAACTCCTTTGATCGGATATTGATAGTCATCTCTTAGGGATACCTTCTGAGGAGAGATTATTTCTTCAAGTTTGGATAGAGTTTTATTTTGTCCCATCATGTGCTTTGAAGCACCACTATCAATAATCCAAGTGTCTTCTCCAGGAGTTATAGACCCAGAGAGTGCAGAGAGTAGTACATACTCTTCTGCATCTTCTTCTCTTGCTTGCTTTCTTGGAGGTCCTTATTCTTCTTCTTATTATTATTCTTCTTCATCTTCCGCTAGATGAGCATGATATCTTTTGTTGTTGTTGATCCTCTTCTTATATTCTTTCTTCTTTATAGGAAAATTTTGGGCAATGTGTCATATCTTATTACAATGAAAACATTGAAAGCCAAAGTAGTCTTTATCTGGATGAATTTCCCTTCTTCTTTGGATTCTTTTGGGAGGTTGAGACTCGTTGAAGTTTCTTTTCTTGAATTTAGACTGACTTCTTCTTCTCTTGGTGTGAGTGGCTAGGGCTTGATCATATTCCTTTAGTAAGGCTTCTTTGTTTGCCACTCTAGTCTCTTCTTGAATGCAGTCTTCCCATACAACTTCAAACAACATAATTTCTTTTCTGGCACACATCATCTGGATGAAGGATTCCCAGGGACTAGTGAGACCATTGAGAGCAGTCATAACCAATTCATCTTCATCAAGATTATCTCCAACAGCTTCTAGTTGCTCTTTGATCTGAGAAACCCTTGTGAAGTAGTCTTGGATGGATTCTCCATGACTCATATTGGTGCTCTTTAGTTGAGCTCTTAGTATCATCTTCCTGTTGATGTTTCTTCCCTCATACATTCTGGAAAGGGCATAATACATTTCTTTTGGAGTCTTCTTGGATGACGCTTGAGGGATCAAGTGATCCTTGATGGAGTCAGCAATAATCCTTTGTGCTCTAATCATATCCTTTATGTACACCCCATTTTTATACACCCCCATATCCTACTCCTCGCCTGCTTAATATCTGGAATATATTGAACTTATTTTTCATAACTAAACACCCCCCCCTCCCCCTTTATGAATGAACATCCTAAGATATTGCTCAACAAGGTGAATCCCTTGTGGAATTTTTTTCAGTGTTTTGCATCCCATCAAAATAATATGAATTAAAATTGGAATATGGGGAGTAGTGATGGAGTCCTATTGAGTAATCAAAATTCCTTAAAAGGCGAATTTGTCTCACATTTTTGTAATATCTACAAACATACCCATTCTAACAATTTGGAATACCAATTAATAGTTTTAAATATGTATGCAAGATTTTTCAATCCTAAAGAAGGTAGGAACGTTGGCAAGATGGTTGAGCTTGAAGAAATTAAGGAAATGTTAAAAATTTCCATGAAAACTATTACATGTCCCTGATTAAATAATTTCCAAATAATACTACTTGCAAATAATGTTCCACCAACCTACTAGTTCGCTAGGTTGAAATGGAGACATAAATTTTGTAATAAGGGGATATGGGACCCAAAAGGAATTTAGTTTACCATATTCACATTCAAATGGGTCACATAAATGATAAATGGTAATAAAATAAGGTGGCATGGGTTCATGAAGACACTTGGAATCTTGTGGAGCCTTTGGATAACTAGATTCCCCACACACTTGGCATGATCTTCGTCAAAATTCGAAGACATGGGTAATGTAACATTACTAAAGGGTGATGTGGTGTAAAATATCATATAATGAGGCAATGAATTCGACTTGGTAAAGAAGAGTAACTCCCATTGAGAGGAATATACTAGAAGACAATGTTTTCCACTTGGAAGGAGATTCCATGCACTCTATGACAACAAATGATGAAAGATTCTATGACAAGTATGGAAAATTCATAACTGATTGCAGAGATATGAAAAATATGACATGATAGGACTAAAAATATCCACAAATAGGTCTAATTTGGGAGTTATAGGTAGCCATTTGAATTGGGGAATTGATTGGATCATGAAGAGGAAGATAAGTGTCATGAGAGTTACTAAACCTCTAAGATGAGTTGGAGGAAGCCCATGAAAGAAAATTAGAACTTAGGAGGCCTCACGAATTTAATAAAATTATTTCATGAGGAAGGATAATCTATTTTTATCATTTGTTAATTGGAATTTGGAATTTTGGAGATATTTTGCTTGTCCATTGCATGGTGAGTATTCACTCTCCCTTCTTGTGAACCAATTTCGAGGGAGTTGGATTCCTTTCCAAGTTGGTTGATGGATAGGCCATTCATACCTCTCATTGAAGCTTAATGAAGGAGTTTTAGTTTTAGTTATAAGGTACATACATTCAAATTCACATATATCTTCCTACTCTCTCATTCCTTCTTCTCCATTCCCCCACACTCTCATGTTGAGGGCTCACTTGTTTAAGTGGTGGTTGCACTTTGCTGAGTATATTTGATTCCCAAGATATGAAATATGTTTTAAGTCTCTATAATATCATGTCCATA